>RYFJ01003462.1:0-61636 GCA_003991445.1 Oryza meyeriana var. granulata | reverse complement strand
GAGGTCGTCGACCGCGGCTGAGGTTGCGACCCCCGTAGGCGTGGCGAAGCTGCAGTCGCTCGACAATGCTGTCGGCTCCGCATCGTCCCGAACTTCGTCCACCTCTCTTCCACCTTCTCGCTAATCGCGGCTCCAATTCGGTCATGTCTGGTCTCTCGCCACACCCCCACCCTTGGCTTCGATTGAAGAGGACTCGGAGTCGCCTTGAGTCACATATCCCACCGGCACCGAGGGCGACGCCGGCTCGGAGTCTCTTGTGTTCGAGAAGGCTCGGTATTCGCCATCCGTGTCGGGTCGGCTCCGAAATTGACTGCCTGGCGACAAGCGGAACTTCCCATCTATCCCTCGGGCGTCTAGAGCGCATCTCCGGACTTATACCCCGCGACTGGTCTCGCCACGCCGGAGGCTCCCTTCGGTCGCTCCGCAGGACGGCCGTAAGAAGTGTCATCGCGCAGAGGTGCAGTCTCCGGTGGGCCGGTCCGGACCCTGGGGAGTCGTGAGACGGGACTCCGGGTTGGGCTCCCGGCGTCATCGCGGGACGTCGCCAAGATTGCTTGTGCATGGCGCGCCTGGAAGTGAGGTCGAACTCAGCGAGCTCGTTTACCGCTTGGACTGGCCTGCCTCCGGTTATGGGCAGTCTTCTGCCCGGGGCCGAGGAGGTGACGACCGACTTGTGCGGCCTGGAGTAGTGGCGGAGCTTCTGGACGCGACGAAAGGCGTAGAGCATTTTTGCGCTGGGGATGGGTGACTTGGCGTGCGGAGTATTCGCATGACAGGAAGTACCGGCCTTGCTGTGTTGTCCGGATCCCGGCTGATAGGGGCGAGGTCGGGCCCGGCACTTCCGGAGGGAGCGAATTCTCGCCCGAGGAGCACACATGGGCCCGGGACCGGGGGCCCCGGTGGAGTGTGGAATGTACTGAGGGGTTTTCCCAGGCCCGCTCTTCGCCGGAGCGGCGCTGTTCTTCAAGTCGCGTCCGGTGGGTAAGGGGCGCTCGACGACGAGCGCCGCGCTCACACTTGCGGGTTGCCGCGATGTGAGCAACAAGGCTGTCTGGCGCGGCCGCCATCGAGGACAGGGGGCGTAGTTAAATACTTTTTGAAGCTCGTCGAGGGCTTGGTTGGCTCCTCGTCCACGCGAAGCGCCCGGTGTCTTGAGAGCTTGAATAGAGGGAGGGCGGCGTCCCTAGCTGGATATGAAGCGAGCCGATGCGGCACGGCACACCGGTCAACTTTGGGCTCCGGAGCTGGTCGGGAGACGCATACGGTCGAATTGGCGTATCTTTGCCGGGTTAGCACTCTGTGCCGCGACTGGACCAGGAAGAGGAGTTGCCGGCCGGGACACCGAACGCACTTGTCCGGGTTCAGCTTCATCTCGTGCCTGAAGGTTGCTGACGCTAGGCCAGGGTCGGGAGCAGAGTGGCGCGGTGCGACTTCAGCACCAAATCGTCGATCTCGGCTCCATGTTGCGGCCTAGCTGTGCTTCAAAGGTTACCCGGACGCGTGGTTGGTTGGAAAGTAAACAAGCATTCTTCATACCAAAGGCAGCACGCATAAAATAAGCCCTGGGGGGTAATGAAAGAAGTTTTTTCCTAATCCTCTCTGCCATGCGGATTTTGCTGATATCGCTAAGCATCAAGGAAAACACAAAGGTGCACCGCGGTGGTATCGACTAATCTGATGTATGCGTGGAGAGGGAATGGATCTTGGGCAGCCTTGTTGAGGTCGGGTGTATTACCGGCACATGCGCAGCTTCGTTAGACTTGGGGACGACAACTGGGTTGCAGCATCGGGTGGATTGACCTCTGGCGACGAAGCCGGCGCAAGAAGGCCCCCCCTTTATCGATTCCTCGCGGATGAAGGCTTGGCTCGGGGCCTGTCGTGTGCTTCTGCGCCGGGCGCCGAGTCGCGCGGACGCCAAGTGGTGATCATCACCTCCCTGGGTGACCCGGGCATGTCCGGGTTGCCAGGCGAAGAGTCGGCATTTGCCGAGGAAGGCGACGACGCGCTTTCTATTCTGCGTCTAGCGATCCGCCAATCCTGATGGTCGGGGGGGTCGTTGCGAGGCGCTTCCTTGATGCGTCCACGTGCTGGCGACGGTGACGCCTTGGGGGCACGGGATAGCGAGGGTCCGGCGCCGACGGTCGGGAGCTGTAGGGGTGGATGTCGGCCGGCGCTGCTTCGCGCATGAAGAGGGCGGCCTCACGCCCGAGGAACAGTTATCGAGGCCCGGGGGCCCGGGATGCTTTATCGCTAGGTAGCCGTAGTGTGTCCCGCCATGAACTTTACCAACGCGGGCCCAAGCAGCGTTGTATGGAGAATTGCACTCGGCGACGTCGAAGATGACGCGCTCGGAATGCGGAAGTTGTCGCGTCACCGAAGGTGACGGGCAACGAGACCTGGCCAAGAGGCACAAGTCAGGCCGCTTCGTAATCCCAATAATGGGCAACGAGGGCTCGAGCTTCGTCCCGGGGCCTTGAGTTCTCGAAGATCCGGGGGGAAAGGATGTTGAGCGGCGGCACCCCGTCGACGAGGAGCGACCCACCTTACGTTACATATCGTGGGAGACAGTCAGGGCGAGCTGCCCTCCCCGGGTACCGGGCGGGTGGTCGGCAGGCCGAAGGTGATCGGGGGAGCCCCCACTTCAGCTTGCGGGACGTCGCTGGTCGGGGGTGGCGGCACAGCTCGCGCTCATGGCTTGAAGCCACGGTGCGAGGAATGAGCGTGCGCCTCCCCGCCCGCCGTCCTGTCGAGGGTGGCGACGGATATGCTCGGGTTCTTGGAATCGGAGGCTGTTCGCATCGGGAGCGGGTTTGGCCTGCCGCCGCTCCTGCTGGGATTTTCTTGGTGCGCTCCGCCAGGGTTATTTCTGGACGCGCGGCAATCGTGAGGCCGTGATGGTCTGTCTCGTGGACGGAGCACCACCTTCCTGGCGCCGTCGGTGGGGGCGGGCGTCGCGTCGGCTTTGGCCGCTGCCCTGCCGTTGTCGTACGCCATCCCGGCGGTCATGTCACGCTGGGGGGGCCGCCGTCGCGCCAAGGCGAAGTTCCGTCGCCTCCTTCTGGCGCTTCCTCTTGTCCGGCGTGACGCGGAACGTGAGGACTCGGGGCCCTCACTGGGACCCTGGCCGGGAGTCTCGGGGCAAGGTTTGTTCCACGTCCGAGCCCTCCTTGCGGGGCGCAACGATCGGCGAGGCCGAACAGCTCGCCGTGGTTTGGACGTCGTGGGTGCCCAACTTCTCGAGCATGTGCTGGTCGCGCACGCCCGAGCGGAACGCGTGGATGACCGCGTGCGGGGCAATGTGAGGAATGGTATTACGGACCTGGCTGAAGCGTTGCAGAAAACGCTCAGCGTCTCGTCCCTTCTTTGACGCAGGGCATGCAGGTCCGCCTCGGTGCCAGGGCGGGAAGGTGCCCTGGAAGTTTGCCACGAACTGGTGGCAAAGACTCTCCCACGAGCGGATGGATCCCTCGGGAGGTTCATCATCCAGGATCGAGCCTGGGCCTTGAGGGCGACGGGAAAGTAATTCGCCATTACCCTCTCGTCCGCCGCCGCCCGGATGGGTGGTGGTATAGATCTGCAAGAACTCCGCAGGGTCGACGGAACCGTCGTATTCCTCCAGCAAGTTGGGGCGGAACCTGGCCGGCCAAAGGACCCTGCCGGAGACCCGGGGAGAGCGCTAAACAGCCCGAGCCGCATACTGCGCAGGCTCGGGCGATGAATAACGGGTCTCCGTCGGCAAGTTGGAGCTGGAGGCCTGGGCCTAAGAGTGTTGGCGGGCGTCAGTGCGCGTTTCCGCCGTCGCTCCAAAGTGACCCAGGCGTCCTCTTGGTCCCGCATCCGATTTAACCGGGTACGGAGATCGCCCAGGGCTTCTGTTGGCCCCGGGCGCGAAGCGAGGTGGAGTGCCCCGGGCTTGGTTCCGGTTCGGGGCAGTAGGCCGGCTCGCACTAGAAGCCGTGCGGCGGTCTCCCGGCCCCTGCTGGCGGTCTGTGGCGACCCCCGCAAAATGGGCCGCGCTTATTAGGTTGGCGACCTCATCCAGCCATGCCGCTCCGGCCTCGCGCTCCAGTAAAAACCGGGGGTGGCGCAGGAGGGCTCCTGCTGCGAGGAGGGGCTCCTTGCGGCGTCCCGTCTGGGAAGTCGAGTTCACGGGCGGCCGCGTGGTGGCAGCGCGCCGTGGTGCGGCGCGCCTGTTTGCGCCTCATGGACGAAGCCGCTAGGGCAGACCCGGCGGGCACCTGCGGCCCCCTCTGCGAGGGAAGGGGCGAGGCTGCGGGACCTAGCCGTGCGGGCACGCCTGGTCCGTCGGGTACGGGCCGCGTCCCCTCGGGAAGATGAAGGGGGACGCGGCGGACTTGTCACAGGGCTAACATTGTCCGGCGGGGTGAAACCGCCGGACTCCTCATCCGAGTCCCGTCGGTCGGTGCCCCTGCATGGAGAGTGTTCGGTGTAGATCAAAACCTGAAAAGGAAACTCCCCCTACCTGGCGCGCCAGCTGTCGGAGGACGAAACCTCAACGGCGGGAAGTTGGGAGACCCCCCTTTTGGAGATTCGGCCAGGGGAGTGGTTCTCAGGTGTACGAGGCGTTGGAGAAAACGAGAAACAGTGGCACACAGAGGAGACAGAAGGATTTATACAGGTTCGGGCCGCCGCGGAGCGTTAATACCCTACTCCTGTGTGTATGGCTAAGTAGGAGAATGAATACGGTTACAAAGTGAGCTCAGCCGGAGCTGAGGAAGAAGAACAGTCGTCTGAGAATGAGCTAGAGTCGGAGAGCCCAGGGTCTAATCAGAGTCCGAGCTCGGGGTTCCTAATGCTCAAGCTTGCTTTCCCCTCGGTTCGGTGGCTTGGATCCTCCTTTATAGATTAGGGGAGTCCACAGTGCCAGAATACAGAGAGAGAGCTTTTCCGGTGAGCTCTCCTGTGCACACGTCTGCCTACGACGCCCATGCCGGAAAAGCTGTTTGCTGCTATGGGCTGGCTGGAGCACGGCGCATGCCCGCAGCGCCATGTTGCGCCATACCTGGAGGAGCCCCTGTTCGGGTTGGCTGCGGGCGGCTGGTCTGGGTCGCCTGTGGTTGCCCAACAACGCCCGGAGGCGGCGTCTCCGGGCGCAGGCGACACGCGCCCGGGGCCGGAGGCGGCTCTCCCGGGCGGCACTCGCCCGGGGCCGGAGGAGGCGCTCCCGGGCGGCCCGCTCCCGGGCAACACTCGCCCGGGGCCGGAGGCGGCGCTTCCGGGCGGCATTCGCCCGGGGCCAGAGGCGGCGCTCCCGGGCGGCACTCGCCCGGGGCCGGAGGAGGCGCTCCCGCTCCCGGGCAACGCTCCCCCGGGCCCGGGGCGACCCGTGCCCTGGGCCGGAGGCGGCGCTCCCGGGCGAGGCCGGAGGCGGCGCTCCCGCTCCCGGGCGACGCGCGCCCGGGGCCGGAGGAGGCGCTCCCGGGCGACAGGCGGCGCGTCCGGGCGCGGGGACGAGCACCCGGGGCCGCGGGCGACGCATCCGGGCACGGACGACCGGCGGGAGACACGGCCTCTCTGCCGGCCACCGGTCGTGCAGGATATGTCCCCCGGAGGAGCCGATGTGGCCGGAGAGCCACGCGTCCCCGCAGAACATGGGACCCCCAGTCCCATTTCGCCGACAATGTCTGATTTCCGTGGATACAAGCGCTACGTCCTGGGACTGGTATCGGTATCGCGGTTCTGCGGGGAGCAATTCACGCTGTCTTCTTGCGGCATGTCCTATTTGGTGCCGTTGTACGGCGGTGCTAGATTGGGGTGTGACACGAGTTGTCCCCGGGCCTAGCAAACCCGGCGTGACATCTTGTCCTCAACGGTTCGATAGCGTCGGCTCTTCAGCGTCATCTTTCTCCACGACTGTTGCGACTACGTCAACGCCTTCGTCCTCGGCGTGTTCTCATGCCACCTTGGTTCATGGCGCCATCTTGCGCACCCGTGACCGCTCATGGCGCCTCTCGTGTGCTCCACAGCTTGGCAGATCGCTCGTCATCAACACTCGCCTTAGGCTACATCAACCACGGCTATTCTACGCAAGGCTACTTCGCACCCTTCACTTCGGCTACCTCGACTTCGACACAAAGGGCTATCATTATTGAGCACTCCCGTAGATATCTTCTTTAGTCTAAGCGTCCGCGTTGCTTAAGCTTGGACTGCAGGGGATGTTAGAGTATATGGTAGTTAGAGATATTTTAATTAGGATAGGATTGATTTGTATGGACTTCTTTCTTATCTCTAGATCCTTTCTTATCTCTACTAATTGTACTCCTATATATACCGATCCCTGAGGCTTAATACAATCGAAAACTAGTCGCAATCCATCCTCTCTCCCTATACTATTCAACATGATCAACCCCTTGAGGTCTGATGTGAGGATGTAGGATCTACGCTTGACGAAGTAGAGGAGCTTCTCCGGCGACCCCAAGAAGGGGATCCAGAAGCCTAGCATCTTGCGGATGTTGAAGCAGCAGAAGGCGTTGGGGCCCAGGCGGAAGAGGCTCCGAAGCTGATCCCGAGAGAAGCCGTGGGCGCGGATGCTGGCAACGCGAACCTTGAGGCTTTTCTCCACGCTGCACCTGAGGATGCGCGGGGTCACGGGCCACGGCGTCGGCAATGTCAGCCTTGGAGAGGCGGAGCGCGGGGCCGGCGAGGAAAGCGAGGACGGCGTCAGCTTTCGATGGGAATTTCTGGTGGGAGATGTGCGGTGCCAATTTCACAACCTGCTGCCGGTTGAGACCGCAGGTGGTGACGAGGTAGTCCTCGACGGTGAACTTCCCCGGTGAAGGCAGCGAGCCGTTAGCGGCTGTGGCTGCGAGGAGGGCACCACGAAGAGAGAAGAAGATGGGCGGTGACGGCGAGGGGTGGTATGTCTGGCTCTCTTTCCTCTCCTTCTCAGCCTCTCCCCAGCAACCAGCAGAGAGCTGACAAGGCTTTTCTCCTTCTCAGCCTCTCTACTGGGCCAAATAAACGCAATTTAAGATATTTCTGGTTTTACTGGGCCTAATATCATGTTTGGTTTGTTTTCTACTGTAGGACTCTATAAAAGGATTTTTTTAGGATTTAGTCAAAAAAATAGTTTGAAATTCCTCCATTCTAAATGATGCCTAAATATATCATAATCTAAGATAATCCTCTAAGGGCTCCTTAAAACACAAGGATTTAGTTCAATTCCTTTGAAAATCCTGGATTCCAAAGAAGGCCTAAGCAAATTAAATAAGTCAAAATCAATGTATGACAATTTTTTGTATGTAAGATGACTGGGATTTAATTTTATACTCCCTCTGTTTTTTTAATGACGATGAACTAACCAACGTCAATTATAAAATAATATAATGGAGGGAAAGTACCATACAATCATGCTGGTAAATTTGGAGTCAATCTCATTCAACTTATAATACAAACTGGAGTAACTTGGATGCATGGGTACTATGGCACTTGTTCATTCACTGAGGAGGTCAATAAATTTCTTGAAATTCTTGTTCGACGAGCCGCCCTCGCTGATGCACGCGCGCGCCGTGTCCCTGAGCAGCCGCGCCCTCTCCCTGATCTCGGCGTCGCCGACGACCTGCTCCACCTTGCTCCTCACCTCCTCCCTCGTCACGACGCCGTCCTCGCTGGGCGACACCGTCAGCCCGGTCCGCCACACGGCGGTGACGTAGCTCCGGTCGAGGAATTGGTCGCAGAAGTAGGGCCAGCATAGGAACGGCACGCCGTTGCGCACCCCCTCCAGCGTCGAGTTCCAGCCGCAGTGCGACACGAAGCACGCCACGGCGGCGTGCGCCAGGACGCGCTGCTGGGAACACCAGCTGACGATCATGCCCCTGCCGGCGGCGACGCGGCGCCGGAAGCCGTCCAGCCACGGCTTGCTCAGGCCCGGGGTAAAGTCCGGCCGGACCACCCACAGGAACGGCCGGCCGGTGAGCTCCAGCCCCTCGGCGAGCTCCTGGAACTGACGCGGGTCGAAGATGGCCATGCTGCCGAAGGCCACGTACACGACGGAGCCATCCGGCTGCGCGTCGAGCCACTCCAAGCACCTCGTGTCCTCCGGCAGGAAGTGCCCGACGGGCCGCCGGAACTCGCGGTCGGCGAAGAGCGGGCCGATGGGGAGGATGTCCGGAAAGAGCTTGAACACGCCGGCCTCGGCCTCGTGGAAGGAGTTGCACACGGTCATCTCGGCGAGGTCGTTGAGCCTGTTGTTCCGGCACACAAGGTCGAAGATGATGTGCTGCCCCTCGGGCGCGCCGGCGTTGTTCCACGACAGCAGCGACGTGTGCAGCGGCGGCATCCCCGGCGCCAGCTGCAGCGTCTCCTGCCGCTCCGGCCATCCTGCAAACGTCATCGCGCCTGCTCGTGAGATACTAGGAACCGCTACAAGTTGGCAATTCCAATTCATGTCTACATGTCAGTCCTAATTGTTGATTGTTTCTCAGATTAATAATAAAAACTATCTATCCCTATATATGGTTATCTTCGTTTTTCCAACTGACTCCACTGCTAAGCTACTCCTCCTCCAGTTTTTAATTTTTAATTTTAAATATAAGTCTGATCATTCGTTTTATTTAAAAATTATTTTTTAATAAGATCAATAATTAAACATATATCTAAAAATTAACGATGTCAAACATTTAAAACCTAAGAGAGTTTAATGTTATTATAGGAAGAACAAAATAGTATACATAACTAGGTTATACTCTCAATATATGAATATTGACGGCTAAGTTTCTTGTTTCACTATGAATATCGTAGTACTATAAAATTATTTGCTAGATTTTGTATGATTTTTATCGTTAAATAAGTTGGCATCATTTTAGGAGAGTTAGAGATTTGTCTCATCATCCTATATTTTTTTATTTTATCTCAGTAATGAAACTCAATGACCATGTGTCGAATTGCAGAGCCCAGAGACCGACCACAGATGCAATCCATTTAAGTTATTAAAAAGAATCATGCTCTCTTACTGTACAAGCAAGTCGGCAACTACTTGTACTTTGTGTTAGCAGCCTTAAACAAATTTTTAACCAGATGGTTTTGACTATTTTAGCTAACCAACGACAAGTTTAGATCGGTGTTTAGTCAACAAATACCCTAAGTGAAACCACAATGAAAAGAAACTATTTTATTACGACTTACCATGCCACCGCCAATAAAGCAAGCACGCAAGTTGAGATTAATAATTTACAAACCCTTCTCGTTGAGGACGCCATCCTCGATCAGCTTGGGGATCTTGAGCATGATGGCGAGGCACGCCGCGGACGCCGGCCAGAAGGAGGCGACGCGGATGCCGAGCTTCCTGGCGACGACGAACGACCAGCCCATGTTGACGTCGCCGACGAGCCACCTCGCCTTGGGCCTCCCGGCGGCCTCCATCTCCCGGATGTAGATGGCCCGGCATGTGCCGCGAGTAGGCGTCGATGAGCTTGTTGAGGTCCTTGCGGTCCTCGTCGTCGGTGAGGCCGTCCGGGATGAAGGCCAGGTGGATCCCGCGATCCCGCAGCTCCGCCGCGCCGCCCGCCGGCAGCGCGGCTACCACTAGCGCGTGGTCCACCTCCGTGTTGACGAAGGTGACCTCGAAGCCGTCGTCGGCGAGGCCGTGGGAGAGCTCCATGAGCGGAATGACGTGCCCCTGGCACGGCATGGGCAGCACGAGGACGTGCCCCTTAGCCATCTCTGCTCCCTCGTCTCTCCCTCTCCACCTTTGCGACGCGTTGCTATGGTGGCTATCTCTGCAAGAGAGAGTGGCGAGGTGGCAACTGCACTGGCGGCTTATAGCCTTGGGAATATATTCCTAATTTTTTTCCATTTGTTTTCTGGAGCACCGAGCACCGATGAGCAGCAGCCTCACATGGTAGCTTGATCCAGCGATGTGATCAAACAAGTGTAAACAAGTTGAGCGGATGCGTATGTAACCAGCAATATAATAAGACAATTTTAGTACGGTGTACTAAGCGAATTAGTCAGACCCGGTCGCCACGAGTAACAGTTTTTATTGGGTGAGATATCAGAATCATATCTGGTCATGGTTAGATTTTTCACATGTGCTATACGATTGACACGTATAGTACATGTGAAAAATTGCAGCTAACCAGATCACAGGGTGATTTTGTTATATAGAAATCCTACTATACGGTTGCTATTACGATGCTACTCTCTTTGTTTAATGAGATCTTTTATGATGCTTGGAAGATACCTCGCGTACCTTCTAAATCAAGCAGTATTAGTCATTAATGTTTAAGGATAAGTTAGGAATAGGAAATAATATTAACAGGGGTAATTGGGTAATTTATTAATTCCATCTTTTCTTCTTCCGCCAAGCCTCATCCCGAGCGGTCTTCAATCGACTCCATCCTTTCTTCTGTCAAGCCGTCTTCAATCCTCATCCCTTTGCCCCCATCCTTTGCCCTAAAATCCCCCGAGCGAACCCGGAAGCAGAGGCCGAAGGAGCAGGGGCGTGGCAGCGTGGGCGTGTACGGCCGGTGGGTGAGGCGCAGTCGGCCGGCAAGGAGGACGAAAGCGGATCTGTGAGCAGCGGGTGAGGCGTGGTTGGCCAGGGGGAGGACAAAAGCAGAGCAGTCGGCGTCTTCACTCGCGAAGTCCAAGTCTACCGCGGCCTCGACGTCGGCTCCGCCAAGCCCTCTCCTTCTGAGAGGAGCGCGGTGCCGCACCACCTGATTGACATCCTGCACGCGTCGGAGGATTACTCCGCCGGGGACTTCTTCCGCGACGCCCGCGCAGCAACCGACGACCTCCTTGCCCGAGGCCACGTCCCCGTTGTTGCGGGAGGGACTGGCCTCTACCTGCTGGTACATCTTTGTGGTAAAAACAAAATTCTAGTTGGGTTTAATCTACTACTTAGTTGTGAATGATATTTATGTTAGCTTTGTTGTATCTGCGGGTGAGGTGCAGTCAGCCGGCAAGGAGGGCGGAAGCTGATCTGTGAGCAGCGGGTGAGATGCGGTTGGCCGACGGGGAGGACGGAAGCGGAGCAGTCAGCGTCTTCACGCAAGCTCAGGTGCATGCCAGGAGTGTTATACTGCAGTGCATATATTGACCCGGTATTGCATATTTTCATTGAGTTGGAAAGGTTTCTGCACATGCTGGAGGCTCAGATTTTTTTTTTTCATTGAGCTTTCTGCACAAGTTAATCCAATGTTTTCCCCAGGCAGTCATGCATAAGTCATCAACTGAAACTCCGAACACAAACTTCCCATATATGCACCTAGGTTCATGAAATATTTCCTGCAGTATGTAGAATACTTGAAAACGCAGTACGCAGCACTAATTCTGAATGTTCAATTGCAGCAGGTCCATGAGGGGGCAGTCCTAGCTTCTAATTTAACTGGGGGCATACCTGCAGTATGTAGTGTCCTGAAAATACAACTTGCATCATGAATATACTTGAAAACGTCATATACACAGATAATATAATATAGATTCTGAGAACATGCATTGCACGATTGCATCCTGCAATGCTACAGTAAGAGAGTCCAGCTAAGTCCTAGGACACCTAGCAAATTCCATCAAAAGGTGATCACAGGCTCACAGCAAACCATTATCCAACTGCATTTATCACTGTTAAGAGCTACTGATGCTAAAACTATGTTACTTATGCCTGCTTCAAGGTGTATGCACTGCATGCCTACTTGTCTAGCTAGTTTGATCTGAAGCAAATGCAGATCAAGCAACACGTTTCCTCCTCTTGTGTGTCTGCCACTGCTTGACGATGAACTGGATGGCTTCCTCCAGCGTCGCCTTGCGCTTCTCCTTGTAGTTCCACAGCTCCGGCACCGGATAGCGGCCACTGGGGTTGTACTCGTTGATTTCACACAATGCTGTTGTTACCAAACTGTAGATTGCTTCACCATGTTCTTGTTTCAACTCCCTGAGCTTGCTGTCATCTTCAGAGAGAATTTCCTACACCAGAGCATGCAGAGCATGAGAGCACACAGACTGTTACTATTTACCACAAGACAAGGGGTCCATAATTTCATCCATTTATCAAGAACAGCTGGCTCAAACTGATCTATGATTAGGTAAGAGAACAACAAAATCTTGTACCTTGTCTTGTCCATGTACGGTGACGACCCTGAAAGGGTGCCATCCTGAGTTCTTGATTTCAGCTTGCCATTTTGAACAGAAAATGGCAGAAACAATCTGTCCATCGTCATCTTCAGGTAGTGTTTGCTTGCAGGCGTTGGCGAATGCTTTGGGATCAAGCTCGCCCATCCTCTTGATGCCAATGCTTGCTCGGCCATTTGTCAAATTAGCGCTACTTACTAGTTGGGTTTAATCTACTACTTAGTTGTGAATGATAATTATGTCAGCTTTGTTATATCTGATAATTATCTCAACTATTTATTAATTACTAGTACAACTTACTTTTAGAACCAGTTGGCTAAACTTAGCGCTCTCTCTCTCTGAAACAGTAATATAATTTTGCTTGGGCCTGTTAGTTTGGAATAAATGCAAATAATTGTCAAATACATAATTTATGTAGTACTGAGATGTAGATGAAAATTAGTTGAGTTAGCTTATGTATTTACAAATAAATACATGACTATCCATATGGTGTCTTTCTTGAATTACTTACATGATATTTTATAGAAGAACATGGTTAGTGTGAGGTATAGTGCCGAGGCTCTATCAGCTTATGAATATGTCATCACCCAGACATTTGGTAGTGAGGAAGAAGGCATTGGTTTTTACAACAATTATGCTCTTAAAAAGGGTTTAGCATCAGAAAATACTACTTGGAGAGAATTAAAGGCACAAAGCAGGTGTGTCTAAGAAAGTTGGTGTGCAGTCGGCAAGCATTTCGTGAACCTAAGCATATGAAGAAAACATGTAGAAAACGAAAGGCTCGGAAGCTAACTCGTTGTGGGTGTGAAGCAAAGCTGGTCATTATGCTTAATCAAGAAACAGGGCAGTGGTTCGTGAAAGACTTTATGGATGAACACAACCATCGTTTAGCACCCATTGATCAAGCTTGTTTTCTACGTTCACACCGCCAAATCAGTGATGCGCAAAAGGCAGACATCATTGAAATGGAAATTGCAAGAGTACAAAAACACCAAATTATGAATATAATGGAAAAACAAGTTGGTGGTTATGACAATGTTGGCTTCATATCTAAAGATATATATAATTATTGCTATCGATATAAGCAAGAAACCATAGTTGGTGGTGATGCACAAACTGTGTTGAATCACCTAAGGGCACGTCAAGAGAGAGACCCTGAGTTCTTTTTCAAATATGAGATTGATAAGCAAGGCCATTTGAAACATCTGTTCTGGTCAGATGCACAGTCTCGTCTTGACTATGAAGCTTTTGGTGAAGTTATGGTATTTGACAGCACATATAGAACAAACCGATATAACTTACCATTTGTACCATTTGTTGGATTGAATCACCATAGAAGCACTGTCATTTTTGGATGTGGCATTGTTTCGGATGAATCAAGCGAAGCATATGAATGGTTGTTGTCCACTTTTTTGACTGCTATGGCTCAGAAACACCCCAGATCTGTTATCACTGATGGTGACCTTGCAATGCAAAGAGCAATTAAAATAATATTGCCTAATTGTAATCACAGGCTATGCACATGGCACATTGAGCAAAATATAATACGCCATCTGCACAATTCTGATGTCAGCCATGATTTCAGAAAATTCTTGTATGATAACTGTTCAATACATGAGTTTGAGAAGAAATGGGTCCAATTCAGGGAAACGCATGAAATTACCAATGTTGATACTTGGTTGCATCAAATGTATGAGATGAGGATGTTATGGGCTGCACCATATCAAGACGGACTATGTTTTTTAGGCTTGAAGAGTAATCAGCGAAGCGAGAGTTTGAACTCAAGATTGCATACACATCTTGATGGTCAAATGACATTATTTAGTATGCTGCATCATTATGAGGATTGCTTACCCAATTTACGGCGAAACGAGGCGAAGCTAGATAGCGAGGCATCCCAATCTGTGCCATTCACGGAGTTGGATGTTCCTAATATTGAGAAAGATGCAGCACATGTGTACACACCTACTGTTTTTGCATTGGTGAAGGAAGAAATATGTGGTGCAGGGAAGCTTATGATCAATGAAATACTAGACGGAGGAGATTTGACAACATATGTCATTTCCCTAAGAGAAAGAAGAGAGCGGAAGTTTCATGTTGATTGTTCTTTTTCAGAGAGCTCATTGAAAAGAGTTTCTTGTTCATGTAGTAAACTGGAATGCGAAGCCATACCATGTAGTCACATCTTCTATGTGTTTGCAATATTACATATAGAAGAAGTCCCCAAGGGTTGCCATTGCATTGCTAAACGGTGGACCATGAGTGCCAAGTCTGCTTTCCCAGCCATAAGAAAGAGCAGCATGTATGATTGGTCAAAAAGCCTAGAGAGGTACCACCAGTTACGCAAACTGAGCAATGAAGCATGTTTCAAAGCATCTGAATCAAATGATTCCTATGTCAAGATGAAGCACGTATTGACGGAAATGATTATGGAAAACAATGCATCTGATTTTAAAAAGAAGCCAACGAGACATGGGCCTATCATACCACAAAGCTTGGCAGCTGAACCATGTATGGAGACAAAAGGTTCAAGATCCAGTGAAAATTGTTTCTAGAGGTGCTCCTAGAAAAAGGATCAAGGCCTTTCCTGATAAAAAGAGGACGACCACATGTGGTTTTTGTAAAAAGCGTAACCATACAAGACGTACATGTCCCGAGTTAAGAACTTAGGTAGATTTACTTGTTAGACCATCACATGTAAATTAGTATTTCTAAACGTTTGGTTTACTATACAGAAATCATGTGGACATGTTAATTAGTGTTTCTAATTGCTTGATTTACTGTGCAGAAATCAGCGGTGATGCGCTCCCTATGTTGTGTAGGTTCGAGTTCTTCTAATACATTATTTTATTGGTAATTGGCTTGTATGGTTAATTTGTGTGGTTAAGGGCAAATGCGTACAATCCTCTGCGTTTCTCTCTTTCGATCCCATCTAGCCAGCACCAGACAAGGATACCCTCAAATCAAAGTTACTACCTCCTCTCCAATCAGCATTTGCAAGGTTGATTCCCTTCCTGATTCCTCTTTTAACTCAGATCAACTGGATGCTCACTTGTTTTTTTTTTCATATTCTTGATTTCAGTCCAACAAGACCTAATCCAGCAGCAGGGGGAGAATTATGTGCAGAGGCAGGAATAGGTGTATTTTTGAGCAAAGTGAGTATCTGACCTAACTTCTTGTTTTAAAAAAGAGTGTCTGACCTTAATGCGCCTGAATATGCACTAAAATGCTTGCTGATGACACTGCATGTTTTTGTCTTCTGCAGATATCAACGCTTGCAGCTATTAGAATCAGAGGTCTTTGTGAAAGACTGCAACTTTTGGCAGCCTCAAGATATTTATGTTCACTGGGCATCACGAAGCCGCAATGGGGTAACTCCACTTTGTTTTCACTGTTTCTAGAATTTCTTAAATGACCATCATCCTGAAAGAGCGTTTACTCTTGTGACATCAGAAAATAGGAGAGGAACATGTTGACATTATCACTTTCTAGAACGAAGTATTTATTCCTACTGTGAAACATTTGCTGGTGGAGCTAGGGTCTAGTGCTAGTCGAAACAAGAAGAATGAGGAAAAATGTGCTACTGATGGTATGCTATTGTACTCGAAATATGTGTGATCATTCTACTACTAGAATTTAAAGGCTTTTCTGAAAGTGCTTGTCATATTAGCAGGTCCATATCCACAATCTCCTCGTCTAGCTCGGTTTCCAAACCTTATTGACATGTCACCCAAGAAAGTTTCTGCTGCTCATAACGTATATGTTTCACCGTTACACTCATCAAAGGTATACCTCAAGAAATAAACTGATCTTTCTTGTGAAGTTTGTGTGTTGAATTCATACTTACCACCTGAATTAATTTGAATGGTAATCTTTGATCAATGTTGTGACAATGTTATGACTGAATATTTCTCAGATGGATACTCTGCTTTCCCCAAGCTCCAAGAGCTATTATGCCTGTGTAGGGGAGAGTACTCGTGCATTTCAGAGCCCCTCCAAGGATCTTAAGGTTATAAACAACCGCCTAAATAGGTAAAACTAGAAGAGAGTTAAAAAAAATCCTTTTTTCTTATTTCACTAGTGAGAGGAAAACTTATCTCTAGACTACACTGAATTTGTACAGTGGGAAGAAAGTCAGCGGAAGATTGAACTTCAATGTTGTTAGTGATCTGGTAGTTGCCAGAAGTCTCAGTGATCAAAATGGCGCATCAGCAGCAACAGCAGATATTGCCACAAAAACACCAGTGAAATTGGAGCAGCCAGACTCTTACTTGTTTCTGTAGTATTACATCACATGTCCAATACCTCAATGAGCAGCTCTATATTCTGTCACATAAAAGAGATGCCCTGAGATCTCTCCCTTAACCCGCCTCATGTAATGTAGGTGTAATTAAAACAGCTTTTGTAAATGAAATCTGCTCTGTCATGCCGGCTTAGTTGTGGATTCTTCTTGCTGGTTTCTTTCGGCTATTCTGTCATTGTGTTACTTTATTGTTACCTGTCAGCATCTTTGCAGTATTCAATCTGCATATTGCAGTTAGATGTAATTTTTGATGGGATAAACTTTGACAGATCGCTCCAAAACTATTATGCTGTGGTTGTTTGCTAAGTCAAAACTATAGGAAAATTATGCAGTATTGTTAATTCATCCTTGGAACTATTTTCGTTCCCTCGTCTTGCAAGACCTCTGATGCAGTGCCAGGATTCTATGTTCCCATCAACTGGAACCTAAAATTGGCCCTGCTGATTTGTTCTTGGGTAGGCTAGATTTTGTTCGCTTGTTTTTTAGTGGCTTGATGTTGATGCCATTTGGAAACGTGTTAATCCCGTTAACAGATAATTGAAAGAACCAAGGATTGATAAGATGACATGCACATTTGGAGTTTTCAGCATCTAGATTGCAAGAAGTGGTGTATAAACCATGGCGAGATTTTGTTCAACTCACATGGAACTGGGAAACTGAAGCATAGAGCTGGCTGTTCTTGCTCTGCAACAAGGATGTAGAACAGGCCCATGACGCTGGTGTGCTGGTGGTCACTGCTGTAGTTGGAGACGATGGTCAGCACCTCGCTATCCGTGACCTTGATTGATCCTGGTTTCGGGTAGCAGGTCGACATGCCGACGATGTAAAAGCACCTCCCAAAGTTTTTCTTGGCCGATCTGGCTAGAACGGGCTTGTTTTTCTTGGCCTTCCCAAAGTGTTCGATGACAATCATAACCACCTCAAAGACCCCTAGGCTACGATGATGATGTGAATGTACGTTGTAGGCACTAACAATTCCAATTTTACACTTTCTAAAGAAAACAGAATTATTGCATCTGAATGCAGATAGAGATCACCAGCCGCAACATGGATTGAATAAAGCATAGCGGCAATGAAGATCCCTTGTAATATATTGTAAAATATTAAGTAAAAAAGTGTGTCTAGCTCTAGCCTATTGTGCAACTTTGGTCGATATACAAAGTGAAATTTACTCTTTTCTTTAATATTTTGTAAATAGAAGGCATTACAAGCCATGTTTCTTAGAGTGTCCTACGGCTAATGTCACGAATCTATAATGTCCTATAAGCCATGATGTTTTCTTTTTGAAATAACGGGTCCACATGTTAGTGACATATGCGTGACAGTACTACAATATTTGACTTCATAAGATTAAGGACAATATTAATTTTCTTAATGAAGAACTAAAGCGTACTGCTAGCAATGCGTTTTGTAAACATGTTAACGTAATCCCAGTCAAAAAAACATGACAGCAGTCCACTATACGTTCAGTACGAGGCCCAATTATGGCCCAACTGCCATACAGGTCCACTAATCTCCCCACGATTAGTTAGTTGCTGTCCAGGTGCACTACTCTCCCGGTGATTAGATTATTAGTTTTGTAGTACCGTAACAGTTTGCTAGTTTTTCGAGTTAACACTGGAGAGTGCAGAAACCACGAAATCGAGGAACGAGAGGCGGCCGGTGGTGGCAGATACGGCCGGCTGGCTGAGCTCCGCCTCTATTTCTTTCTTTTTCTTTCTACCTTTTCTCTTTTCCCTTCCTTTCTCCTTTTTCTTTTCTCCTTTATTTCCCTCTCCTGTTCATCTTCTTTAGGCTCCTATTCTCTCTCTGTTTCTCCAGATGGAGCCAGCTAGCCGAGCCATTGCCGTCGCCTAGGCCGAGCCCCTTGGCTGCGCTCCTCTCCGGGCCCAGCCTGCGCCGCCCCGGCCTCCGGACGCGCAATCGCCTACCGCCGCGTTTCTCAGCACGTCGCCCCACACGCCCCCACGACGCCGCCATTCCTACGCCCTCTTCCTCCCGTGCCCGCGTCTAACAACGCGAGCTGAGGTCGCCATCCACTTTCCCCACTCCCTCTCCTGTTTTTCCCCCAAATCAGCAGTCGCCTGCGCTGCCTCGCCTGTGCGCCATCGCCGCCCCGGGCTGCTCACGCCCCAGCGCCACGCCGCCGCTCCTCCTCAGCCAAGCTCCGCGCCTTCGCCGCCGCTGCCAATCCGCTGTGTCGCGCGCTCGCCGCCGCTGCTTGACAACTGATACGGCCGGCTGGCTAAGCTCCGCCTCGATCAGTGGAGTCCTTGCGTTGCTGTGGATACGCCTGATACGGACTTTTGCCGAGTTGGGACGGTGAGTCTGCCGCCTCTGATCCTATCCAATCTACGTCGATAGTTTGAGAGCAAGTTTACGGCGATGGAATCAATTATGGGAGGTAGACCTCCCAGCTCTAGTGGTGACAGTGCATCCAAGAGGTCATCATTCGAAAGGAATGCACCACTTCCGCAAAATCATTCCACAGTGCAAGAACTCACTGAGGAGGAGGTATGTTCATATAGCACCATGTAAATTTGCTATACAATATGCCGCATGATCTATATACATAAATGCATTCTTTGAATCATCATGTTAGTACTACAATATTTTTAGCAAATTATTATGAAGCATGGAGATATGACGATTATTTGCTCACCAAAGCAATATGTCGAGACCGTACAAAAACTTCCAGATAAACACAAGGACATGATGAGGTCAATAGGGCTAGGTGGCTTGTTAAATATGAAGCCAGTAACTCTCCGTCGTATCATGCTGGTTAAGATTGCCAAGAGATACAACCTAGAATCACAATGTTTCCTACTAGGCGGTAAAGAAATTCCAATGGTTGCAGCTGATGTCTATAAAGTTATGGGTCTGCCAATCTTTGGGAAAGATATATTAGTAGACAGCAAAGCAAAATTCAATAGTGAGTTGTTCAACCGATACAAAACACCAGGAAAAGGACACATTTCTGTGCAGGGGCTGAAGGACAACATTTTAAGGGCCAAGAAGCCTAACGAGGATTTCATTCGTCAGATAGTTTTGTATACTATTGGAGTTGTTTTAGCTCCCACAACAGATTACCATGTTGATTCAAAGTACTTGTCCCTAGTTGAAAATGTATCAGATATTCCAAAGCTCAACTGGGGAACATTCACTGTACATCACTTATTGGGCTGCATCCATAATTTTGTTGATTTAGACCAAGTAAATCTCCAAGGAAATTTAGCTTTGCTCCAGGTAAATGCTACATAACCATATCATAAATTATTATATTCTAGTCGTGAACTCATACATTTGAGGACCGTTTGCAGTTCTGGTACTGGGAGAGGGTTCAAGCTTGCAGTACATATGGTATTTCCTATTCTCCTTCAATTCATCCGCTGATGGCACGCTGGGACGAGAAATATGCGAAGTAAGAACCGATGCCTGCGAGAAAGACGGACTAGATGGAGGAGAGGTAACTCTCAAGAGAATTTATTTTCATTTTCTACATGTAACCCTTTTATATCTAACAAATAAATCATTGTATGTAGGTTATCATGACTTTACCTCATCCATGTGTTCCTAGTAATACCAACAAACAGCCACCTCAACAATTTCATGGAGACCCTGCGCAAAAACAAACAAGTCAACCTTCTCAATCAGTAGAACATACTATCACAAGTTACCAGGTAAATATAGTTCATTCTCACAACATTCATACCATTTAACTTTTAATGTTTACATAATACTTTATTTCACATAACCATATTTTTTTACGTTCAAAGGTTAACCTAATACTTCAAGCTATGGCGAAGGATCGACTTTCACTTGAAAGAGTAATCCATGATATGGAACATAAAATTTATTCAAAGATTCTCACTATAGAAGAGGAAGTAACTAACCTTAAAATACAAGCCACCCTACCTACTAGGGTCTGCAATCTAGAAGAAGGTTTGTTTGATTGTAGAAACCTTTTAAAGGTGTGGATTATCTATCGGTAACATAGCTCCTAGTTAGATCTTGTTTACCTGTATTACAACTATTCGCTTTTCTAGGAAATTCGTAAGGCAGTTGACACATACAATTCTTCACTATTTGGCGAACCAAAGTGTGAGGTATAACGTGTATATGACAATTTCATTACATACACATTTTAATATGCAAGCCTCCATCTATATTAAATATTCTTAGTCAAACTGGAAAAATAATCTTTTTAGTCTAACTCTGCTTTTTGTAGAACAAAGCCTCTCCAATGAACACTTGGCAGGCCCGAGATGAATGGAACAAAAATATTGGAGAAAAGGACAAAACATTAGGAGGGCATGCCAACATTGATCCAAAATGTTTTGACACCAATTGTTCCAATACAATAGTAGGCAACCATGGTGAAAAGATATAAGAGTCATCATCAAACATCAGTGCTCCTTTTAAAAAGCCCTTGGTTGACAAAAAAAACATTAGAAGATGAACACTGCACACAGACATTAGACAAACTCACCAAAACTATAGAAAATTTGGGCACTGCGTATACTGAGTATTCAATTTTAGCAACAAAACAATTACTGAAAAAGACAGGTGGCCGTGACATATATGCTACTGCCCCAGTGGAATATTTGTATGAAAATGACAAACACCATAATGCCTCATTACAATATCTTGGTGAGAAATTGAATTCACCTTTCATTCTTACATTTTAATATTTGGCTTGCATTATTGAAGTCTATATGCACCATTTCAACATATTTTTTTCAGATTACAATGATGACTATATTCTCACAAAAGAGGACGAAGAGGTGATACATTTTGTGAGGAATAGCTATAATTGGGCCACAGTTGCTGATATAGCCGATATTCCACTCGCAATTAATTTCCTACTCCCCAATGTCAATGGAGGATGGTTATATGACACGGTGAGTTAAGCAATTTTACATCCGCAAATAGTACTGAAATTTATATTTTACCAAACACATAAAAAATTTTATTGCAGGTGATTGATGCATATGGTTACATCGCCAACATAGCAAATGATAATGTAGGAGTCATCATAACCTTCCAAAGTAATTTGATTTGTGACGAATTTGAAGACTTTGATTCGAGACTGGATTATCCTTGGGTAACACAAGTTGGCAAGATATGTGTTATGCGACAAATGGTATGTATCACGCTCATTATTAATTAACTAGTATTTTAACAATTGCAAGGACATACTAGACTCTAGTGCATATTTTAAACAACTATGCCAATCTTAGGTACTTGTCCCATTCAACGTGTGGGGAAGCCATTGGAGCTTATTAGTGGTCAATTCTCGCAAGAAGGAGATCCAATTTCTCAACTCTACTGTCTCAATGAAGTCCTTGCGTGATGAGGAAAAGGAAAAAACAATAGTAATTATCTTTTACCATATAAACTTGGGAGATAATATACAATATGCTTTCACCATTGATCAATTTTGGAAATTTATTACATGGCAGGTAATAAATTTGCAGTTATGTATAGAACGTGCAGTTAATGCTGGTTTGGTCACACTTATCGAGCCTATAAACATTACTGAGTGGGAGAAACAGTACTACATCGACATACCACAACAAATAGACTCGTAAGAAAAATTCTTAATACTTGCTAACATTGGTACCTATTAAATGATTGATATATTGCCTATAAATTACAGCCAATCATGTGGTGTCTACATAATTAAATATATGCTGGAATGGGATGGGGATAAGATGCTTCATTATTTTACACAGGTACATGCAACATGCTATTGTAACTAATTATGCCATAATATGATATTTCTATCTTGACTAATTGCATCCATGGAATAACATGCAGAAACAAACAGATATTTTTAGAAAAAAGATATGTTGCAGGTTGTTGCTCTCAGAATGTAACAAAGTTCGAAGACCATCATACAAGCATCCCATCACGGTTTGTGAAACTGATGTGGTCATTTTTACCTTCATGTCTTCAGCACTTTTACTGACACTATCTAATCTTTTTTGTTGTTTAGCAAGCTGAATTTTTGTCAAAGTTTGAAAGAGACACCAAGGGAGAAGAGTAGGCTATGGATGACGATGTGATCATAATAGGGAGTGCAAATAGAAAGAAGGCAAGGAAGGTTTTGAAACCAACACAGGGTAGTACAAAAGACAGGCATCAAGTTAGTCAAGGTTTAAAGAAGCGTGCACGGAAACAAACTAAAGAGAAAAATATTACTAAGTCTGGCACCCAGAAAGTAAGCCCGGAAAGTAAAACAATTGCACAAAGAGTGCGTTCTGCGAATCGAAGGTTACACGCTCCTAGTCAGTATCAATTGAGCCCTTACCAACAATATTAGAGTTATCGAAATCAAGTTGTTCTTGACACTGGAGCAGGTAAGCTGATATATGAATATATAGTAATAGAGGAAGTGCAGGAATGTAAGCATGCTTAATGCATTTCTTTTTCTGTTACTTGGACAGATCCAGAAGCTGTTTGTTAGGAAACCTGGAAATTGAAGATTATAACACATTATTTTTGCCAGCGTGGAAAAAAGAAGGATGTGAACATTTTTTTTCTTAATCTTTTTACGCAAGAAGCGACCATTTAACCCTCCCTGAGAATCGGGGAACAAAGAGAAACTTGACTGCTCAATTGTGAGAACATGGTGCAGTAATAAATCTTAGTGGGCCTTTGCATGATCCTGAGAGAACTGGTGAAGTAGTATCATTTTGTTTTTGTGGGGAACCTCTCAATTTGTGGAGAATCATGGAAGATGAGGTGCAGAAGCTCGGTAGAGACCATTTTTTTTTCGATTGAAATAAGGCCTAGTTGATTCTCTGTTTTCTACATCGTTAAATGTTGAATGAGCACTATTCGCTTGCATTGAACTAAGGCGTCAAGAAAATTTGTGTGCAAAACCATCATCTAATTTGAAAGGCGTGAGCTATAGCTTTTATACCATGTCAAATATAGCGGGTATCTGTTGAAATATAGGTTACAAGTGTTAGTGCCTCAGACCATGAGGTCTAAGGCCTCTTGACTGCACAAATGGCACTAACCCATGAGCTGCATTTCGTAGTTGTATAGTACTTATGAAAGAAGGAACCTTACGAACATACTGAAAAACGTTTATTTCAGTCCAACAAATGGCTAATTTGAAGCATCGATAGATCGAGAAGCATAAGAAATACTTGGCTCATATGAGTCGAAGTCTTGAGTCCCAGACTTGAATTGAAGGGATGATGAAAGAAGAAGAAACATGCATATGTCGTGATTGGACGAGTTCAATAAATAAAGGAAGTAGGAGTAGTAAGGTATATAAGCACCCATGCGAGGCAATCACCAGTTGTAAAACTGCAAGTAGATTATATATAAGCTGCTATGCACATTAATAGGTTTTTACAGCTGATCAAGGCTGAGAAAGCAAGAAAGAAATCTAAGCTGAGTAATTAATTGATTATTCAGTAGTACTAGAGACCAAGTGAGCTCCTGGGCAAGCTGGAAGTAGCGGATGAACGAGGGGGCCTTCCACCTCCATCTCCATAGTTGTTGGAATTGTGTTTCTCCTTGTGAAATTGATACTGTGTGGTCATCCTGCAGGAGGAAGAAGAAGAAGAATACCTGGCGCTGGAATTCCTCTCCAGCAAGGCTTGTCGAAGTGAAAAGAAAATTGCCTTTAATCCATTGAGATGTGTCTTAATATGTATCAGCATCAGTGCCTTCCCCATCAAACTTTTCTGTTATGATAAAAAAAAATAGCCACGATCTTCTTTGCTTTGTCCCTTTTCTGACAGAATATGGAAGCATACAACTTGCTCCAGTCAAGCACAGATGGGCAGTTCTTGATCTGTGAGCAAAGTTGTTACCTTTGGAGGTTTTTTCTTTATCCAAGCAATCCTAAAAATCTCCACAATACCATACCAACAATCTTACCAAGGTAGACATAAAAGAGTGATTTTGAAGCTCTGAACTAACCAAGATTGCAGGATCACTGAAATGGTTCAGGCAAACCGAAAATACAGAGGAGGTTATGTCAGGCTACCCAAAAACAGTGAAGAGCCAAGCTAGCTGTTGACACTCAACGGCACTCACAAATTTTCTGATCTCATATCAAGTGGATGGAAACCCCACACGCTGAAATGCTTGCTCATAAAGCTAGTGTTTTTAGCACATGCGACAAGACGACGGCAGCTGATGGCGTACATATCATCAGATCGAGATGTTTCTGTCCATTCCAACCGAAAAATAGCCGTTCCTGAAGTTTACTAACAAGCATCCATGTAGGATGAAAATCAGTGGGTAAGAAGAAAACCATCAGAACAAATCTCTGAATCTGTGGCTCTGTTAAAAAATTCCCTGAATCTGTGATCTCTAATTTCCTACAACCAAAAGTAAGCCAAGATCAGGCTGCACTTCCAAGAACCAGTAGTAAAATGGGTCCAATAGATAACTCAATCTCGGACGTTCTGTCAATTTGTCAAACACGAGGTAAGGTTTGTGATACATATCTAGTTATCTAACTATATAAAGAACATGATGCACCACTAGATAAGAGGAAAGCACACTCACAAACAGTTGCAGGGTCATCAGTTTCAGTTTCAGTGAGCTCGAGGGAGGGAGGCCAGCCATGCTGGTGGTTGAGCTGGGCGTGTGGCTCATCCCGCTCACCCTCTTCTTCGTCCCATACCGGCGGATCGTCCTCCTCCTGAAGCGGCTCCAGGAGTTCCACCGGAGCATGACGCGGCCACGGCGGCACACCTCGGCCGACATGCTCGGCCGCTTCGCCGGCCTCAACAACTCCATGGTCGGAGCGTGGGACGAACAGCATCGGGGTCAGACGGCCGTTGCAGGAAGCGCGGGGCTCGTCCACCCCAAGCAGAGAAGCATGCTGTGGCTGGAGAAAGCATCGCAGGAGCCCCGGCCGAGCGCATCGACGGAGAGCTCCGGCGGCAGGGGCCTAGTACTCCTCCGCCGCAGCCGCAGCCACCTCCACCGACGGATCGGGAGCTCGTAGCCGTGACTAGGAATCGGGAGTTCGGCACTCGGTGCTGGCCGGATGGGATCGAATAAGAGAGACGCGGACAATTGTCAGTATTTGTCCTTAAACACACAAATTAATCTTACAAGTAATTACTATTTTAACCTTCTATATTTAATATCTCAGATACCTTTTCATCGGTATCTTTATTCTACTGTGTTAGATTAGAGACGATTAACGGTTCTAATTAATTCTAAGCACTAGAGAAAGTCTCTTGTTTAATACAAGACAATTTTTTCATAAGTCAAATTTTTTAAGTTTAATTAAATTTATAGAAAAAATAGTAATATTTTTAACACAAAACATATATACTATAAAAATATATTTAATTGTAGTTTTAATGAGACTATTTGATGTTATAAATGTTGCTATATTTTCTATAAATTTAGTTAAACATAAAAAAAATTTGACTAAAAAAGTCAAAATATCTTAAAATGTGAAGGGATGGAGTACTTTCTAGCTCCCAGTAGCACCAGTAACGACAAACAACTGACAAATACTGGTGATCGTGTTATAATATTGCCGATTTGCCAGGACATAGATACAGATACAATACTAATTCCCTACCTCTCTGCAATAAAGATTAATAAGAGCATGAACAATATAGCCCATTCAAAAGAGTACCCTCATAAAGAAAAAGCATGTCATATGAGATGGGCTACTTTGAAGCTACTGTTTTACATGTCACTCTTCAATGTATTTTTATATTTCAGCCCTTAGTTACTGTGTCAGCCCTTGAAATACTTTTAATTAGCAAATCAATTAAAAATTTTACGTTCTAAACCCTATGACAAAAAAAAGAGCTACATACGACTCTTAGCACCTAGCAGATCTACATGTCAGTTCCTCACCTACTCTTTTTCTTTTCCTCTCCCTTTATAGAAAATTTAACTATTTGCTATTATAAAAAAAAGCCATTTTTGAGATACCATTATTAATATTGTCCCTACACATTTGCCACTAGAGACAATTTTGCCACTTGGAGGCCTCATCTTGCTAGCGTGGCGGGGGGACGAAATGACCGTTCTACCCCTGCCTCCCACGTAATATACGCGTGCCTGGGCGACCGTGCCTGGGTCATCCTTATTCCCCACCGTCGCTCGGGATCCCTTATCGCTCTCCTCTACGTCTATCTCGCGCCGCCACCCGTTCCCTTCACCTCCGCCGCCACTCGTTCCACCTCGCGCCGGCGACCCGTGCATCTTCCCGGACCTCGCCCCCCTCCCCCGCCCCTCCGCTCGCACCGCCTCCTATGATCGTGGCTTGCCGCGCGGGAAACCCTAACCCTAGCGTCGCGTGCCCGTTGCTCGACGGCGGCTGATGCAGCGATGAAGCCAAGTATTTGCCCCCTCTGGTAAGTTGAACTTTGCTTCATGAACTCCCTTGTGATGTGTGCTTCCTGATTATGGAGTTGGATCTGTCCTAACTCCAAATTATTTGCATGTTTATGATTATGTTAGGATTGATCCTGGCAATGCGTTTAGAATTGTTGTTAAATGTGCTAAGTATGTAGCAATTTTAGAGTATGGAAATCTAGAGATGGCAGACCAAGAGTTTGATTTGTGGGTTGGTAGATCCAGTGGGTATTCTCTGGACAAATTTCGGATGATTTGGCTAGCCAGGTTATTTGGGGGCCGAGTCAAGAAATTGTGGTGTGGGGGTTGGACAGTGATAGTGGTGTTGAATGGAAGTTGGAGACCAATGAACACTTTGAGCAAGAGATGCAATTTAGGTGGAATGAGAAGGTGATGCAGCTTGGTGTTGAAGTCGTTCAAAAAAAGAGGTATAGTTCTGTTCAAAGTACTGCACTAGAATACTCAAGTGCTCTAGCTCCCTCTGTTGTGGTAGATGAAGAGCCAATAGAAGTTTTTTATCCAGAACGTAGAGAAGGAATAGGTGACAACTCCAGCCATGCAAAAGTTTCAGCAAATGCAGAGTGTGCAGATGATGCAGTAAATGCAGAAGAGTTAGCTAATGTAGAAGAACCTCATATTATTGTGGATTGGAGTATGTTGACCATATGTGCTGGGGTAGAGCAAGATGGTGATGCTAATGTAATATTGGATGAGGACCAAGTATTTGAGGCAATGGGATTCAAGGCAGCAGACCAGAGAGCAGCAAATGCACTTACAGAGGAAGCTGCAATTCCAGTGATTCCAGGTGAAATTCAGCAAGACATGAGAGAGGCTGCCATTGTAGTTGATGATGGAGAACCTAGTGAGCCAGTGTTGGATTGGGACAGAGATGACCCAGACATGACAGTGGAAACATATTATCCTTCTATGATTGACGTCAGAATGGCAGTGAAGCAACATGCTATTAGAGGAGAGTTTGAGCTAGGTACTAAGAAATCTGACAAGAGCAGGTTTAGGGGGTATTGCAAAGCCAAAGGCTGCAAGTGGGTGATTAGAGCTAAAACCTAGGCAAATAAGATTGTCAGGGTATTATGCTAACTGATTTTTTTAATTGTCATTTGATTTTTTTAGAGGGTTGCAGACCCTACATCAGTATAGATTCCACTGCTTTAAATGGACAATGGAATGGAGACATGCCAGCAACCACTGCACTAGATGGACATAATTGGATGTTTCCTTTGGCATTTGGGTTATTTGATTCTGAGACCAAAGATAACTGGATTTGATTCATGGAGCATCTAGGCAATGCACTTGGTCCAATTTCAAAATTAGCTATTTGTACAGATGCTTGCAAGGGGTTAGAATTTGCAATGCATCAAGTCTTTCCAATGGCAAAGCAGAGAGGGTGCTTCACGCACTCGATAGAGAACATGAAGAAAAAGTTCCATGGGTCTCTTTATGGGAAGAACATGTGGCCTGCAACTAGGGCATACACACTTGATTGGCACAACTATTTCCTAGATATAGTGTATCAAGCTAGTCCAGATGTGAAGTAATGGCTTGAGGAACATCACAAGCTACTATGGGCTAGAAGCAAGTTTTCGACTGAGATTAAGTGTGACTACATCAACAACAACTTGGTAGAGTCATTGAACAATTGGATTAAAGGGTTGAAAGACTTGCCTATGGATGCTCTTGCAGATGCTATTAGGGAGAAAACTCTAATCCTGTTTGCACAGAGGAGAAGGATATCTAGAGCCTTCAGTGGAGAGATTCTTCTTGTTGTTGTCCATCAGCTCAATGCAGCCTCCAAGGGCTTAGGCAATGTAAAGATCACTAAGGGAGCACCTAACCAAGCTGAGGTTACTGAGATTTACAAGCACGAAGAAGTAGTGAGGCATGTTGTGTACCTGGACAAGTGTCTGTGTACGTGTAGGGAATGGCAACTTACTGGAAAACCTTGCCCACATGCATTGGCAGTTATCACAACCGAAAGGCAACCCCAAATGGAGAAGTATGTGGGCAAGGCTTATTCGAGATTGCAGGCAGCATCTGAGACAAGAAACAGTGGCCAAATGTTGACAAAGGTTTCAAACTCCTTCCACCATTGGCCAAGAAGAGAGGAGTGGGAAGACAGAGAAAGAACACGATCCCATCTGCTCTTGAGAAGGGAAAAGGAAAGGCTACAAGGCAAATTCAGTGTCCATAGTGTGGTGAGTTTGAACACAGGAAGGGCAGCTCTAATTGTTTATTGACTGGAACCAAAAAAGAGGTGGTCTCACTTGTTTCTCTTTTTTTTTTTTCCAATTCTTGTTTCACAAGTTCATTTGCTTACTTCCATAAATATACTACCTAATCTTTTGCAGGAAGAGAAACAAAAAGACACAGACTAAGGTTGGGAGGAAGAAGGCCAAGGATGCATCTCATGACCAACCAACTACACCAACAACAAGGGCAGCAGCAACCAGAGAAATAGCAGCTAGGGAAGCACAACCCCCAACAGCACAAACAAGCAGCCCTAGACCAGTCACAAGGAGGTAAGGCAAAATTCTGTACTCCTCTAAGATTCTTGCACTGAAATAAACTTCTTGTAATGGTAAATTAAGTCCTCTAATTATTCTAGGAGGTTGGCATTGGAGGTAGCCCAAGGCTCCAGTGCAGTGGCACCACAACAAGTGCCACCACCAGTGCATGCTGAGCCACCTAGGAAGCTCACTCCTAGGAAGAAGCTAGCAAGCAAAAAGGCATCACCAGCTAAACTTCAGAACTGAAACAATCTCAACCTGCCACTGCATTGTTTTGATTTTGCTAAGTGATGTGGCCTTGTTTTGCTTTTGTTGAACTAAAATGATGCCATCTGTTATCTCCTGGATTAGGGACTTCTTGTGTGTGGCCCTGTGTATGGCCTTATGATGAACTTGGTATCTATGGCCCTATGTATGCCTAAAGAACTTGATGATGAACTTGTTATTTAATTAGCTATGTATGGATGATGACTATTTAATTCTATAATGTATTCTCTTGAACTTAGTATCTTTGGATGAAGTTGTCATGATTTTGTTGAACTTGTAGTTTGTAGAATTTTTAGTGATGATTTTTGAATTTTGGTATTTCTTGATTAACCTGTTGTGCTTATGTTGTTGTTCAAAGTGGAGTAAAATGCAGCGTATTGTGTGCACAATTTTTGTCTTAAATGGATGCCTAAATTGCGGCCGAATGCTATAGAAAGGACCAGGGGCAAGACGATCATTTCGCGCCCCGTCAGGGCTGGCGAGCTGAGGTGTACCTCCATAATCTCTCTCTAGTGCCAAATGACAAATGTGTAGGGACAGTATTAATAGCGGCATGTTGGCTCTTCTCTACCGTGGCAAATAGTTAAATCCCCCCCTTTCTCTATCTCTCTCCTGAATCTTCTTCCTCCTCGTCTCCCTGAGCAGATCGGTGGAGCTCGGGAGCTCAGACCCGAGCTTGCCATCACCGCCTCCTCCTCCGCATCCACGTTGCCGTCACCGCCAGAGATGCAGCCTGTCATCGCCCGCTCCTTCCTCACCGTCGAGCCGCCGCCAGCTTCCTCCCCTTCCTTCACTGTCGCTGGCTTCTCCCCTTTCTCCACACCGCCACTAGCCTCTCCCTTTCCACCCACGTGCAGGTCAAGGTGGGTGTTAACGCCAAAATTTGGCACGGTTCGTGTCGGACTCGGTTAAGGAAAGAAGTGATATCAGCCGTTGGGAGCTAATCCAGAAGAAGCCGGATTCGGGAAGGAATCGTGAAGACCACGCTATGGCAGTTAATTACCTTATCTATAAATTAGATAGTCTTGATAATTTTTAGGAAAACCTGATCTCGTATCCGATCAGGGCTTGTTAGTTTTTCTTTTATAGATAGGAAGTTGTGTGCCGTGTCCTATAAGAACTCATGTAACTCGGGGTATAAATACGTATGTCCGGGGACCTTGTAAACTATCCACACAGATCAATCAAATTCGGCGCATCGCCACCCTTTCGACGGGTTCTTGCTTCTCGAGCGGGGCTGCATCGGTTAGGTCCGAACTCCTGCGAGAGGGTAAGACTCATCACCCCTTACCCAGGTGTATCTGCCCTGTCTACGGCTGCATCGGTTCGGTCCGACCTCTTAGGCCAATCAGGTATACCACATCACGCGTGCGTAGATCTTATCAGCTTACTGGGGGCGATTTATCATCAGTTCGTGCTGCATCGGTTGGGTCCGACCTACTGAGCTGCCAGCGATAAATCGTTCCTGCTAGGTTGATGGTTTTTGCGCAAGCGTCTTATCGGAATGTATAGCCGATAAGTTATCTTATTACATCACAGTTGCATTAGGTCTATCGGCTTGTTGAGGTTCCTTTACTAGTATCGATCTGTGCTGCATCAGTTAGGTCTGAACTACTAGATCGATAATAATAGATTTATCCTTGTCGAGCCGATCGGTGTATATGCGACGTTCTATCGGAGTGCTTAGCTGATAGGGTATCTTTTTATAAAGCCGACTGTATTATCTTTACTATTTTGGTCATCTATATTATCATCGGTTTTCTAGCCGATGCACATGTGTTTCCTTGGCAGTCGGGTAGCTTACTATTCTGCCTATCTATTTTATCATCGGCTTCTAGCCGATGCACATGTTATACTGACAGCTTATCTATTTGCTTATAGCGTTATCGGTTTCCTAGCCGATACACAGGTGCCATCGACCATCGGCTACAAGGGGCCTACATCAGTCCGTATCGGCCGATAGCCGATGTGCAATTGCTGCTGACCCAGGCACGAGCACAAGCGAGGACCCGGGAGCAAGGACACGGGCACGAGACAAGGCAATCGGCTAGCAGGATTCTTATTGGCCGATTGAATCTCTGAGCTAATATTTTCTCCTTGTCAATTGCGGGGTCAAATTGACTGGCACGCCTGCGAACCTCAAGATTTTAGGACCTGCACTGGAGCTAAGCAGATCTCCCAGGCCTTCGTATGTTCAATCGCATCAAACCAGATCATCAACAAGCTTCTTGGCACACCCGGTGGTTTTTTGTGCGAACAGTGGGGTAGGGCTTGCGAGCTCCTAGCGGCGCGTATCGAGGCGAGGCACGATCGGCGAGCTCCCGGCATCGTAGATCAAGGCAGGACGCGGCCATCGAGCTCCGAGTCGGCGTAGATCGAGGCGCCACTACTGGCAAGCTTCGGGCCAACGCAGATCGAAGCGGCGGCGCTAGATCTGGCTAGACTCGGGGTGGCGGCAGCGGCGGACATGCTCGTTGGGGGCGGCATCGTCCTTGCTCTCGGCCACCTTTCCTCCCTCCCTCTCTCCTACAGCCTAGGCTACATGTGGGGCGCCAGCCTCCCCAACATGGCTTGCGTAGTGTCCTCGTCGCCGAGTGACCTCGACCCCTATCTAGGCACCCATGCCTTGCAGAGGGCATGAGGACCCCGGTGAGGGCACAAGCTTGGCCGAGTTGGCACTATTGCATCGACGTGGTGAGCCGGAGCCACTCGCCACATCGGTGCACTATGAATGGTCTAAGCGCACGCTCGTGTGGACTTTCTTGGTGCAAACACTTTCATATCACCATTCTGGTCACCGCATGTGGTGGAGAACAACTAGTGATATGATTTCATATTGCTTTCCCATGGATAGGAGAAGGCCCATGCTTTGAATTAGATTTTGTTTGGATGTGCCTGCATGCAATGACTTGTACTTTGTTTTTGTTATTTTGGGAAATTTGTCTTCTTTCGGGGAAAGTTTCTCAACAAATGTTCTTAGCAAATTGATTTGAAAGTTAGAGCCCTTTGAAATAATGGATTTATGGACGAATTTGTAGGATTCAAATCATATAGAAAATTTTCCTATTTGGCTCTTTGAAAAAAAAAGGATTGGACCTTTCAAATCCTATGAAATTCCTAAGGGATGGCTCCATGCATGTAGATTTTGGAGAAAAGTTGGCAAGAGCTCCAATGTCTTGAAAATTTTCTTTCCAGACTATCTCTCTCCATTCAAATAATCAATTATGTGTTTTGTAATCCTCTGTTTTGCACTTGCACTTGCATTCATGTTAAAATCATGTGTTTAACCTATTCCTCCATTTTCTCAAATCCACGTTTCAAAGGAGCCCTTAATACGGACTATGGAGTATGGAGTACTAAAATTCTACTAGAAAGTTTTGTAACGAAGTAGAGAAACTTTTTGTTGTTTGGGTAGAATGTTTTTCTTTTTAACAAAAAGTTTCATAACCAGGTAGAAACTTTATTATTGGTATTTGTTTCAGTAGAATGTTTCTATGTTTTTAATAGAAAGTTTCGAAAGTCAGGACCTACTATAGCCATTGGTACTATTTGGATATAAATAGATATCAGGGACATATGTGGAAGACTTGGAGGTAGGGGTGAAAACGGATCGGAAACTAGCTATACCATATTTGTTTTCATATTTTTTTTGGAAACAGATTTGGAATCGGAAACCTCGGATACAAAAACGGAATCGAATATTACCGGATACAGATACGAAGCGAATACAAATCAGAACGAATATGGTAACAAATATTTATTCGAATGTAAAAATCTCTTAAACTGAACTTCTCTCAAACTGAACTTTACCGACCAACGAAGAGAGATAATTTATTATTTTTTATAAAACAATATATTAATATTTCTAAATTTTTAGTTAAACAACATATACAACAAATTTCAAGCCAAACGGGTGGTTCTCGTCATCATCTTCATCTTGGAATTAATGGCGTGGGCATGATAAAGCAACTCTTTAGCAATGGTGGACCACAGGGATATGGATTCCCATCTTTTCCTTTTTCTCCTCCTTTCTTTTTCTTCCTTTCTTCTTCCTCCTCCTTCCTCCTTTCCCCTGTTCTCTCTCCTGGGCCGAGCTCTTCCCAGCCCTCTTTCCTCAGCCTCAGCGCGAGAGGCCGAGCTGTCCCGGCCTGCTCCACCCTTGGCCCCTGGGCCTACCGCCGCCGCTGCCTCGACCCAGCCCGAGCAGCTGCCACCCCGCGCCGCCTTCACCACTGCGACCTCCACCGGCCGCAGGTGAGCATCCCCTAATGCCGTCTCTGTTTGCCCGTGTGCTGCCAACGTCGTCGCCATGCTGAGCTCCCGGAGGACCTCGTAAGCCTCGAGCCTCCTCGGCTCCATCCCTCTGTGTCGCCGCTGCTTGCCGTCCTGGATGTCGTCGTCTGCTGCCACCGCCTGCCGCTGACGAGCCGCCGTCGCCGCGTCGCCTGGGTGTGGTGCGGTGGCCGGCGTTGACGGTGATCTCATGCGCTCTACCTATAATTAATTTCCATTTATTTATTTTGACGGACCATTTCTTTATTTTTAAAATGATAAAAAACAAAAAAAACAAAAAAAAGCTACGGATATCCGAAAATTTGTTCAGATAGTTTTCGACCGATTCTGGAATCCGCTGGATAATGTCTTTACTATATTCGTATCCGTATCCGAGAAAAATTATTCGTTTTCGTATCCGAGATTATCCGAGAATTACTATCTGTATTCAAAATTTCGGACGGCTAGCGGATAATTTCCGAACCCTTTTTATTCCTACTTGGAGGGATGGGTAACGAGTGACGATTATAAAAATTGATTATAATATCTTCCCCCAGGAAAGGAAAGTCTCATATGGCCCAAAATAGGTCATCATCCGGGATATAATAACTGAGGATGAGATGTGCATGATTTTGTAAGACAATTTTCCAAGTCCTTGCAAGGTACCTGATTTTGGTTTGCAAAAATCTCCTATCAGTGGACTTTGTTATTGCTTCACAAGGTGGCTACCAAATTATAAGTCCAGTACTACTACTAAAAACGCCCGGTAATTCAAAGACCAAACGATTATCCGTTCTGCAAAAATAAAATGCTCGGGAATTCAAAGACCAAACGATTATCCGTTCAGTAATCAAGGACTTACTGACGAATCCCTTCGAATGCTGAACAAACAGGTTGCAATCACGGGGTGCACAATTCTGCTGTGCGCACGCAACAGTTGGAAAAACTCGAGAACGACAAGAGTGCGTTCAATCATGCGCTACATCAGCTTTGCGGGGTCTTCGATCAACTCCCAGTTGCAAAGAAACTGAAGAAAGACAGGCAGCACAAACTTGTCAGTTGTCACTCGGTATCTTGTGATCTCATCGTTATTTCTCCTTATTTCTTTTTTCACTTTCAACGAAATATGAGTAAGATCCTACAACTGATACTGGATATATTTTTTTTAAACCAACAAATCAATCAGATGTTGGTTGCGACTACATGCAGCACTTTATTCTTATTATAAACTCTCGAGCAGGCATGAGCTTGAAAGTGACTGTTCCTCCAATAAGATGAAGTAAGTGAAACAAAATCAAGATCTCAAGGAGCACTGATCAACGTGCGTGATCTTGATGTAGACAATGCTCTAAAATTTTCAAAAAAATAAGGAAGAAATCTAGAAGCAAATGACATCCAGAAGAACTAGTACCACACAATTAAATTATTGAGGATCATACATATTCTTGTCCCCTAATGATTGAGGCGGTGTATTTGCTGCATGCTCAAATGAAATTCAGAGATGTAAGCGCGGCCAATAGCTTCTGGAACATCAAAATACAAGTGATATTTCATACAGTTGCATAGTGTGCATCCTGATTAGCGTTTTGTACTGCCTGGACGAGGGGGGCCAAGATAGTTTGTCACCAAGCCCATAACAGCAAACCTAGCAATGTCACAATTTTTGGTGAGTTTCTTCTTGTAAAAAATCTGGTGACATAAAGAAACATTCTAATCCTCATAAACGAATAAACATTCTAATCATTCTGAAAACACACCTCTGATAAAATATTCTTAAAGCAAAATGACAAAAGCCACAGCAACGGAAGGTGGTATGTAGGCCCCTTCCATATTATAGATATATCTGGTTGATTTGACAGCTTCTTCGTTCTTTTAGTGTTGTTTTCGTAATGTATTAATAGACCAGCCTTATAACCTTCGTTTTTAACTCCACGAATTAACCAAACATATCACCTATAACTATACCTATGCCAAATTTGACCAATAAGTTTCATAGGTTAGCAAAGTTAGATTATTTCAACAGCGATGAAGAAGTACACAAGTCCCAAAAGAAGGCGGGTAAGGTTTACAAGAATCGTCAACAAAAAAAAAAAATTGTCATCCTAAAAACCCTTTCAACTAATTGTATTTCCTTCCTCTGCACCAGAGAGAAACAGCATTTGAATTATTGTTTGATAAGCAATGATATCTCATTGAATATGGTTAGAATAGAAATTATTGAGCAAATAGCTAACATCTAAGAGGGGTGTCCTAATCAGCTTATGTACTTATGGATTTGGATACCACAGTTCTCAAACTACGATTTCTCCAAAAACTTTATACATAAGCATTGCTTAGATAACTAGTTCTAAGCTATTTATTAGGTTTATAATATATAAATTTAATTCATCCCTATAAACAATTGTCCATAATCTGTCCAATCATTTAGAACACTCACAAAAGTTTAAGATTAGTTCCCAGTGCTTATCGCCTTACTTCTCATTCACTGCATTACTGAAGTACCAAACTAGCATTACAAACTCCAGGTCAGGCCAATTATGCACAAAGAGTGGAAAAATGATGGGAATAGCTAATCTTGTAAGTTATAACGACTACACCTATGAGAAATGGCCTTCACAAGACAAGATGGGTATATAATTTCCACTTGGGGTCAATTGGTAGGGTGCTGATAACTGTTGACAAACCTTTACAATGCAAAGACAGCCCATCCCATAAATTTGGCATTGCGAACAGACATTCACATCGTATGAGGGGAAACCGGAGCACATAAAAGTACTAAATAAGTTCTCGACTATACACATTGTGGCTAGCTTCTAGTAGTTTAATACAGACCATCAGATTGTCTTACTGGAAAAGCATATGTTGCTGCATGCTCCTCTAGATTTTAAATTCGAGTATTATTTCCTTAGTGATTAAAACCCTAATTTAATGCATAGACCAAATTTGTGAAGGGAACTCACATGAAAGCCATGGATAGCTGCTTGAGATCATTCTCGAAGTTCTTCATGTTCGCCAGAGATTGTGCACAGAAGATGATCGCGATCCATGAGCACACCTTGTACTGCAAACAAGCAGCAAGCTAATTTTAAACAATCCAACAACAACCAAACCAAATAGCAGCCCCAGACCTACTAAAACAATACAGCAGAACATCACCACCACCAATTACTTAGCGACGACATTTCACAAAGGGGTAATACAGATCTAGCACCCTCTCGCGCGGGTCTATCTAGCACGCGGTGTTAAAATTAGATCGGAGCCGAGCAAGCAGACGGGAGCCACGAGTAGAGGGAGCGCGCTATGAGATCCATACGTACCCGGAGCATGACGCCCAAGACGCCGAAGACGACGGCGAGGAATCCCGCGTAGTCGATAGGCAGGTCCTGCGGCGACAGGTTCGGCGGCGTGTACTGCCTCGCCGTCGACGGCTGCCGCGGGTCGCTTCCCCCCGCGCTCCCGCTCCCCGACGAGGTCGCCTCCTTCATCTCTCCTCTCTCTCTCTCTCTGTCTCTCTCTCTTCCCCCCGATTCGAAACAAAACCGAGAATAGACTGGACGAAGAGGAGCAGAAACCGAAGAAAAGGAAAAAAAGAAAAATAATCTAATAGTTTTATAGTTAATCGGCTTGGGCCGGGCCCACAGGCCCATGGACCGGGGCCCACCTCTTTGGTCCAAGCACTGAAAAGTCAAAGCGGCGCACGAGTCGGCTACCTCAGTACCTCCAGTTCACACTGCCTCGTCCGTCCTCTCTGCTGCTGCTTTTTTTTTTGTCGCCCACTCCTCTCTCCCTCTCTCTTGCTCGCCAGCTCAAAAACCCTAACTCCCTGAGCTAGCCGCGGCGCGGAGAGGACGCGGGGGAGCTCGGAGTAGCACCGGCGCCGTGCCTCATCGCCTCCGGCGTCGCGTATTTGGTATGCGCCCTGTGATTGCTGGCTTTCAGCTCGATTGCACGCTTGTTTTGGTAGCTTTGGCTGTTTAAGCGGTTAGGCTGAGCTCCAAATTTTGAGTAGGTTGCCTTGTGCTAAGCTGCTAATTGCACTGGGTAAGCGTGTGTTTGTGATCAGCTCAAGTAGTTTTGGGGGTTTAATTAGGTTCATATTGAGCTTGTGGTTTTGGGGTTTTAGCATTAGGCATTAGCTGTTGCCTGGTGCTACTGCCTTCAGTTCTAGAACTACTGTAGTAGCTTCGAGAGGTCGCTCTAAATCTCTTTTTTACCTTTTGCTAGCTCACTGGCTACATGCGTGTAGGCTCACCGGCAATAATACATGATCGTGAGCCATGGTTTTTGAAGGACTGTCTGTAGCATTGCCTTGTTGAGATGTGGAATGTCAGCTTACTGATTATTGACATTTTTGATATAATTTGATTGTTGAATGCGATTTTAGTTGGTCTGAACTTTGCGATTAAGATATACATGGCCTGTAATGCATGTGATTTGAAGAGATGTGCCTTAGTGTCCATTGGCATCTTGCATGATACACAAGTCAAGCAGTTATTCAAATGTTAATAGATTGAAGGGAAGACATATTAAGTGATTACTCTTTTAAGGGTGTCAGATAGCCGCGCATCCTCATTTCTCTTCTCTTCAATAAAGATGTACCTCATCGTTATTTTTCGAACAGTAGGTGCACACTTTAGGCTGTATATGCAATACTATTAACTGTTGGGTTGCCACACCATACATGTTTGTTGGCTAGTTGTTTGAAAAAAAAAAAGGAATTTGATCAGTCAAAATGTGCTGTTTATGTCACACCTTATTAGGCATGGTTAAATATTTAAATGATTACAGCATGATAGTGCTTGCTAGGACTGTAAGCCCCACTCAATGCCCTGGATTACTCACTCATCATGTTTCAGAAGGGAGTACTCTTACCCACTAGCAATGTTAGGCTTTGATAGAGTTTTATCAATTACTATAGCATGCTGAACAACTAAAAATACTACTGTTTCAAGTTTCAGGGGACCAGTGAATTTGTTGTTGCAGTCCTGGTATAGTGAGTGCACCAAAATGTTGGCAAAAGTAAATGAATCTGGTATAAAAGATTTGTCAGTCAACTGCAGTACATCTGGTTTTCAACAAGATGCTAATTATGAATTCTCGAACCGAGCTTTACACCATGGATATTCAGTTTCCGGACCGGTCTTTGAAGAAAAAACTTTTTCACTGGCAGCCCCAGAGTTTGTTCTGGATAGTTCTTCTGCTGCATTGGGAGAATGTCATCAATTTGACCACTTTTTAAGACCTTTTTGGCCTGGAAAATATGAAGGAATGCAGATGCAAGATGATAGCCTAGACATCACCCACCGCAGTATTCCTTCTAATGCATCGTGTCTTGATCATGCAGAAGAAATAACTTCATATGATACTGATGGTTATGACGATAGAACAATCTCGTTTGGAAGTAGCTGTAGCACAATACCTGCAAGTTATCCATATATTAGCCCTTTGCAAAGAAATAAGCACATTTCAGACACACGGGACTGTACTTGGACTGCTCTTATGCAAGAATCTTTGGAAGCATCTAACAGCAACAATGGACTCAATGAAGATTGCAGTGACTTGACTTTCAGTAATACAGAATATTCAGGTGGGAACACCATGCAAAATCAAGTTATCTGGGACAATGGCTGCTTAACAAGTCCATCTTTTACCTCAAATTTTTTGCCCTTCCCTGGAGATGCTGAGGCCGCATTCACAAGTGCCAGCACTGTTTGTAACTTGCAAAATTTTGTTGATCTCCCATGTGATATGAATATTAACGAGCAAGACAAACCATCTTCTGAGCTCAGAGCGCCCCAACAGAAAGAGGCAACAAGAAGCCATATTTGCCAACATCAAGATGAAATGCACTCTGCTGAATGGGGAACATATCCTGGTAATGAAGGCTCTTCTGATTTGATGCCAGCTTCACAGGATAGGCAGAATACAGTATTGCATGAACAGTTTAATTCATCTGTAATCAATATAAATGGATCTGCTGGTAGTGGCACAGAAAAGCTACATGGGCTGTATGAATCTGAAGAGCAAATGGAAATTGATTCACTTCTTAATTCATTTAGTGCACCAAGTGATTCCTTTTCACAAACATATGAAATATTCCAGAAAAGGTAAACCCGGTTGTAATCTCATTATATCATTGCTGCAATAAATTCACAATTTCATTTTCCAGTTTAAAGTTGAAATCTGCGACCTTTCTCGCATAGAATTAGTATTGTTGTTCTGAAATTATGCACATCTGTATTTTGTATCTTGAAATTTTTCTGACAAACTGAATGTAATGAAATGCAGTGAAAGTTCTGTTGACCTTGACAAAAAGGTTAAATTAGAGGAAAGTGTTTCTGCCATATGCTTCAGCAATACCGTTCCTTATATGCAAGCTGGGGCCCCTGAGTCAGCTATATCTGATGGATCTTCTTGTCAACAACATTGTCATTCTACTTCTCAAGTAACTGGTTTATTTTACACTTCAGCATCTCAATGGGAAACAACTTCAAGTTCTGTTTTGCCTTTACCTTTTTGTGGGTCCAATCCAATGAGTAGCCTGTGGGAAAATAGTGAAGATCGCTTGCTTGAAGATGACCATACTTTACTCCGTGAGCAACAAAGTGCCTCCTGTGGTACTAGGTATGAGTTGACTGATAATGTTGCTAATCCTGTTCTTGAGTTCACAAATATTTTGGATGGTCAATCTAGTCTCAACAGGACACATATATCCAATGATGGATCAGTGGCAACCAATGGTGTACGGAAAGGATGCTATGACATGATGGAAAATCGCTCACTTGGAGTATGTCCTTCAAGCCATGCTGTGCATCCACAAATGGAGCTGCCCATGACACATACTACTCATGTTCTACTGCCTTCTCCAAGCTTGTCCAACGACCCCAACTCATTATTTGTCGGAGGAACAGGGCTTAAGAAGGCCGAGCTAATGGGAGCATACAGCACTACAGAGAATTGCTTGGAGCTTGATAATTCTGAAAGGAAGGACACCATCCTCCCTAAATCTTTTGAACAAAATGTTCCTGAGAATATTTGTAGTAAAGCAACTGAATACCAATGTAATGATTCCGGCCAGATTGTTTGCAATCAGCAAAGAGTCCTACTCCCACTGAATAAAGCTTCACATTTCAGTGGTTTGCCAACTAAAAAGTTTGATGGTAAGCTGGTTCCACGGCAAAAAAAGCGGAAAAGAGCAACAAGTCTTCTAGCGTGGCATGCACAAGTCGTGTCCGGGTGTAGCAAGATGCATCATGGAAGGTGATGATTTTGAATTAGAAATACCCTTATATGAATAACTAATAATGTTTCTTAGCTTTTCAGTAGAATTTGCTTTTGTTGACAGATAATGTTTTTTGTAGCTGGTGTATGAATAATGTCTATGCAGTTCCTTTTGGCTTGACATACATAATTTAGATGGGCTAATAATTGCTGTAATATTTCTCACTGCAGAACACCTGGGTTGGATTGGGCTCATGCTACCAGGAGATTGGTTGAGAAGGTTGTACTTTTTTTTTTCAAGTTGTATAAGAACCTTTTCTATTGTACTGCATCATTTTACTTGGACTGACGAGCTTATTATCCACACCAGGTAGATACTGAAAATACAACAATGAAAAATAGCACCTGTGTGTCTCAAGCTCAGAAAAGACTTGCTTTGACGACTAGCCTTATGCAGTACATACTTCCTGTTCTGCCAGATAGACTTCTGGCAGCAAATGCTATAAATTCCGGTGAAACCATTGTATACCACACTTCTCGACTGGCCCTTTCTGATGCATTTGACCCAGTTATATCTTCTGTCAACGGTGCAAATAACTTTATGCCAAGTGAGAGCATGTAAGGTTTTTGTTCGAATTTTGATCCTGTTTTAGCTCAAGAGCTACAATTCAAAATGTTAGTTTAATAAAAATCTAGATAAGTAAGAAATCCCAGTTTAGTCCAACAGGTTATTAACTTACAATTACTTCTTCAGTCACAAATACCAGTTGTTTTGGACATATCATTGGTCAAACTTTCATAACCTTTTTTGAGGTTCAATATCTTTTTGAATAGTTAGAATGGATATATGTGAAACCATATTGTTAGATTCATCTCAAAAAGTACTTCCATAATATTATTTATTAGATTTTACAAATATATTAAACGGAAATCATTAATCAATGCTGTGTTTTGGAGACCATATCCATGTAAAAAATGACATATTTCTGACCAGAGGGAATATATATGTCATAACCAGCTGTACATTTATTGCTACTATCCATAAGCTTTGGCACTACTAGCATCGTGCATTGATCTCGAGAATCTTCTTCTTGTGGTATTTGGCCAGGCTACAAAATCAGACTAGCACTTCTGAAAAGGAATACGATAAGGTTGTATCTGAAGTTCTGGAAACTTCCACCATGAGGTTTGATGAGCTGCAAAATTCCATCTCAAGGTATGGAATTTTTTTATTGACTGGCAGTCTTGTCATTGTTCATGTTGTCATACATCTTGACCAGCTGTAGACCTTGCCACTCTTTAGACAGTTCCAAAACTGTATTGCCAATTTATGGTGGTTCTGGATTTCAGCACCTTGCACTAGCTAGAATTGCTTATAGGCCTTCTCTGTGTATTTCAGAGCTGAGAGGGCAACAACGTTTCAAGACTTGACATCTGAGATGCGGGATTTGGAGCGGTGGTCCATTCTCCACCACTTTATAAAGTTGCATAGATACTCTAGGTTGTATGAGGATGTTATCTTGAATTCTAGACCCAGCCCCTGCAGATCAACCGTCCGGAAGCATGCTGGAGCTGTTGAAGTGCCAGTGGACTTACTGAGTAGCGTTCGCTGTCGCCTTCTGAACTAGAATTGCGCCGTAGCTAACAATTCTAGCCTTGTTTTTGCCACTAGCCTCCGCAGCCTGTGCATGTTGTAAAGCAGGGCTGTTCAGGAACATATTGACCATAGCATGTACTACGTAACCGTCCCCTTCTCCTGCTAGGAGATTATATATCTTGATTCTTGTATATTCTGGGACAAGATGTGGGACTGTGTTGATGACCTTTTGCGAACAGAGCTATAGTATGCTTAGTAAATGAAATTAACACTAGTACTGAAAGCAATATCTAGCTTCAAGATATTCTTGTTCTTTCGCCTCTTTCTTTTTAACCCATCTTGATAATGGTCTGTCCAGTTGGGAGCTGGAGTGTGAATTATTCAAATTTCTTGTCCATATAATTGTACAAGTGGAAATGTTAAGATATTGTCGACATGCAATTCTTTTTATATAAATTTGTAAACAAGTATGAAAGCCAAAATCGGTGACACTACGTCCTTAGAAAATTGTACTGATTTGAAACTACGTTAAACCTGATAGGTTGGACCAGCCAGTGGTTTGTCCAGCGGGGAACTGGAGTGTGAATTATTCAATTTTCTTGTCCATATATTTTTACACGTGGAAGTGTTATGATATTGTCGCTATGCAATTTTTTTGTAATTTTGTAAAGAGCCAAAATCGGTGAAGCTACGTCCTTAGAAAAGCGTACTGGTTTGGAACTCCATTAAACTTGATAGGTTGGACCACCAGCCAATTGTGTACTACCTTTGATCGATATGTTGCTTCCGATTGGAATGCTGTAAAAATTCTCCGTTCTCAGTTTCATTCGGGAACTGAAGTGCTTCCATGAAAGTTGTACTCTCCAAATGATGCCTTAATATTCTCCCTATTTGTTTAGAATATTTATTCAAATGATAATTGAATAATTTATCATAAAGCGTATTCGAAACAAGAACTAATTTCACTTCTAGTTTTGTCGTTTCCATTTGCAGCGGTCATTTACACCTGTGGCTGTTAGCTGGAGCTTTATGCGTTGATGACTTTGATATTAGCTTGTGAATGAATGTTTGCATGACTATGAACTTGAAGCACAATGTCCACGCCAGTGGAGCCGGCGCCATCAAGTCTAGATGATGAAGAGCATTTCTATATCGCTAGCAACATTTCATAGGCGTTTTCACCGGCCAACGGTGATAACTGATAATGCCAGTGCCAGACTGCCAGAGCTCGGACAACCACCTAACGAGGAGTGTTTCCGGATCGTTGGCAATATCCCACGGGTGTTTCCACCAATGAAATGGTGGTAACGCTAACGGTGGAGCCCAGTTGGCTGCCCAACCAGCTTAGGAGCTATTTCCTCGGTTCCAAAATTTAAATTAGAAGATAGGCATATTTTAAGACGAACTGAGTAGCTCTAATGCTAGACCAAGCATGTTAAAGAAAATTCACACACCAGCTTTGCTACTAGGCACTTGAATTCTATATCGAAAAAGTGGTATCAATCATTGTCAATTTCTTACTCCCTCTATCTAAAAATACAACTATATTTACATCTTTTTTTGGAGGGTTTAATAAAATTGATATTAAATAGTGGAATATTGTGATTGGTTTAGATGATGGAGTAATGGAGAAATTAAACGAGAGATAATTGTGATTTGTTCAGATAAGGAAGTACATGAAGAAATTAAATGAGAGATGATTGTGATTAGTTGGGATGAAAAAGTAAACGAAGAAGTAGCTATATTTTAAAATTAATTTTAAATGCTAAAGGTAGTTATATTTAGAACAAACGAGTTAAGATTTTAGAACCATCTTGGCAGAGAAGGGGAGGAAAAAAACTGGAGCCGTCAGATCGTGGCAAACCGATGATCACAGCCGTAGGCTTTACCCGTGTGCCACGTAAGCCATGACAGCGTGGCAGTGTGGCCCCCACTCTACCGCTACTTGACGCCAGTGTGCAGCCACCCAAAACCCCAGCGAGCGCGGCGGTTTCCGCTTCCCCTCCTCGCGCAGCGCGAGGAGGTAGAGGAGGGTAGCAGCGGTGGTAGGAGGAGGAGGGGGTCATGGCGGACGGATGGGGCACGGGGAAGGGGGACGTGGAGGAGAAGCGGAACCAGATTATGCAGAAAATCTTCGGCGACGAGTCCGACGAGGTGGTGGAGGAGGAGGACCAGGCGTACGACGGCGATGAAGTCGATGGTGCGAATGGCGGTGATCGCGGTACCGGCGGCCGCGGCGGTGGGGGCCAGCAGCAGAACCGCCTCTTCCCGTCCCCTGCGGCGGAGGAGGATGAGTACGAGTTGGACAACGGCCACGACGGCGACCAATGGGTAACGTGGTCTCCCGTCCCGTGATTTCGGCATGTTTACTGCTCGGCTTGGGGTTTAGGGTTCATGCTTTGGAGAGCGGAAATGGGCTCCGCCCTCTGAGGCGTTCTAGAAATTTCTGGAAATGTGCTTGTGGGTTGGGGTTTTGTTCGCTAGGTTTGCTGCGGTACACTTGTCGCGCTCTGGTTGCGTTTGGGGAGCAAATTCACTGTATTGAAATTATTGATGCATCTAGTAGTCAAGTAGTGATTTTTTTTCTTAAAGAAAGTACGAGACCATCAATGGGTATTGGAGGCTAGACTCAGCTAGAGTGGTTGCCTCTGTTCCACAGCAACGGGTTGAGCACACTAGCGCGAAAGAACAAGCAACGGATTTCGCGCTCATCCTAGGAAAAATTCATGGAGGAGTTGTGAATTGTTGGATATGGGTATTATGATGTACGCCCCTTGTCATTTACTCGTTTCTGTTGATTTTCGAATCATAGGATGTATGCTTAATTATCCTGGGAGCTTATATTATGAAACTTAAGCAGAGTTGAAGCGTTGGCATTTGGAGCATGTGCCACTTGCAGGGAATTCTAAGCTCAGGGTTCCGCCGTTCCGGCAGTGTGTCCCAGATTGCCTGATGGAGGACTTTGCAAAAATACTCCCTGAGTTGAATTGCGGTGCTTTTGTTGATAATGGTGCTACACTGCTACTCATTCTGATTGCTTGCCATGTTGTGTTTCTGACTAATTCCTTATTCGTCATCCTCATGTGCTGCATTTATATTTGGTTAACTTGGCATTTGCCTCCCAATGTAGTATTGTAATACGAACCATTGATATATGTATAGGAGGAAGGGCAAGGTGAAAGCCAAGGGTCAGGTGGCATGGCTCAGGAAATTGAGACCAACACTCATGATGTCGAACTTGGCAATCAGAGTACTCAAGGTCACAGGAAAGGCGTGAATACTGCAGAGGGAGGACATGTCAAGAGAATAGTAACCAGCGTAACAAGGTTTGCTGCCATTAAATCTGAGGGTCTTATGACAACTATTATGCTTTGTTTATTATGGAATGTATATAATATGCAAGATAGCATCTGTCATTTTCAAATTGACTATTCGGGTGATAATCATTTTCTGCTGACAACAGAATCCACTTATTTTATCCATTATCTTAACTATTCACCCTTCCCAACCTTTACTTGTAATGCAGTAAGACTTGACATCTAATCCTATGACAGGTCAATAGAGGATGAAGAAAACCATGAAGTTGTCCATGATGTTTTTGTTGATAATGATGAAGATGAGTTTGCTCCATATGGTGCTCAAGATGACAATGAACATGCCCATGTGAGACAACAGATGAACTTGCTTCTTAATTCAACTTATATATACTGTGTGTAACATTTTGCTCTATCTATGTCAGTTTTCGTGTACTTTTATATGTATTGAGATGATATTAAAGTGTCAGCAATACATGGTTTCCGAATCACTGGTTCCATGTGCCATGGCATATAATTTAAAGATGACAGAAAGGTGTTACACCATCCAGTGACAAACAAGTCACCTTTTGAACATTGGCACAGTATTGAAAAACACAAATTTGGCCACTAGTTTCTATTATAGCATATTTGTAAAAGTCAGTGAAATTACAATATCATGAAAGCATTTTTCAAGGAAAACCTTAGATGTATCAATTGATTAATTCTGTAATCCAAAATAAAATTCGATGAGATATTGGTAAGGAAGTTTTAAAGTTTGATATCAGTCATCCTCATCAGTTTTTAATAGAGGAAGCTTTTTTGTTTCTACTTTGTACATTCCACACTAAAAGAACATAGGAATTGTCCAAAATCATTTGATTTCCTTTCTGGTAAGTAGTGTTGTTTGAGCTGATCCGGTACTTCTTTTTCTGCATGATTATTCTTTTGCATGAATAGACAGTATATTTATGTTTGCACTTATCTTATCAACTGGAAAATTTATTTCACCGTTTCCATATGTGGCTTTAGCCATTGGGGATCGCTTAACGTAGCCAACAAATCCTTTATGTTTGAAGGGATCACTTATGGACGATGAAGGCCACTATGACAAATTACAGCCAGATGACATGGTTGATGAAGACAAGCATCATGAACTGGATGAAAACATTGAACATGAACGGAAAGATAAGCCACTTGGTCCTCCACTGAATTTGGTGGTTCCACGTATGCTGCCACGTGGTCAACCTGATAGAGTGAGTTTCTGTAATATTAGTACACATGAAGCAGTGAACTATATCTTTCAACATGCACTTTGCTACCAACTTAGCATTTCTAACTATTTCTGTTTCTGATTGGTTTCTTTTTAGATGAATGTGATAAAGGTTTCAAATATTATGGGGATTAATCCAAAGCCTTTTGATCCTGAAACATATGTGGAAGAGGATGCTTCCATGACAGATGAATCTGGGGGCAGGAAAAAGATACGCTTGGAGGATAATGTTGTCCGCTGGAGAATTGCTAGGAATGCTGATGGCACTGAATCTGTGAGTCAAAGTTTTCATGTCATGTTTGGAGTTTCTTCTTCCTTAGAAACCTTGTTGCTTTCTTTGAGAGCCGTCTAACTCGTTACAATGGCAAGTGGATTGTGCTGCTCACTGTTTTGTGCACTTTATTACTGTGACATATGACATTTTTGTTCGTTTTTACTATGGAATACATATATGATAGGAGAAAACAGTTTTATGACTTTGCTTAGGCATCGCAAGTTGTCAATTTTATGTTCTATCATTCATGTTTGTACGTGAGAATTAGATCCCAAAGCTCTTGCACGTCATTGGTGCTCTGTTTAAGCTGTTATACCTCATGACTGTTATTCTTCCCAATTAATTGTTGAAGCTTTAAGCGTTTAATTCTTGCAGTATGAAAGCAATGCACGTTTTGTAAAGTGGAAAGATGGAAGCATACAACTGCTGATCGGCAATGAAGTTCTTGATATATCTGTAAATGAGTCAAATCATGATAATTCCCATCTGTTTCTGAGGAATGGAAAGGCAATTATTTCATCTATGCACTTTTATACAATCTCCTCACTGCCTCTTTTATCCATCTATCATCATCATGTTCATAATTCACAACTGACTTCTTCTCAGGGGCTTATGCAATCGCAAGGAAGGCTTTTACAGAAGATGAGATTTATGCCTTCTTCACTGTCCTCAAGATCCCATCGCTTATTAACTGCTCTTGTTGATTCTCAAAACAAGAAAACAATTAAGATGCAAACATGGATTGATGAAAAAGATCCTGAGAGGGTGAAGGAAGAAAGAGAAAAGGTAACAAAATGTTCTGTTATATATACACAGTACACCAATAGCATGTATCTGATTTATGCTCATGTAAGGTTACCTTTTTAGCTGGTTCTAAGCTGATTGTTTTTTTGTCCATTAGTTGTGTTCAATTGTTGGCTATAATCTAACTTCCCATAAACATCAGGTACATGATTTGTAGCAATAATCACCTGTTATTCTAACTGTTTGATTTGCTCTGAAAGTGTTGTTCCAACCTAATGTTCATCCATCCCCAACCCTAAATTGTGGATACCAGCTAATGGATAATATTTCGTGGGTGTGGGATGCCTATGTAGTATGTACACAACGGCTAGATTGGTAGGTAAACTTCTTTTTTTGTGTGTGCGCTTGTGCGTATGCTTGCTTGCGTGCGTGTGTGTGTCTGTCTGCATGTGTGCGTGCATCCATGTGTGTGTGTCTTTGTGTGTGAAGGAAGAAGATATTCAAAAGAAAAGGTCAGTACAGGTAGGTTTCTTTAGGCTACACAATTATAATTCATGGCCCCTATTTTTGTGACCTAAATATTATATACCATGTTGGGATTGTCTCGATGATTTCCTTCATTGAGCACATGCAAATCATTGTGATATTGCTCTTATCATTATGTTAACATTGTCTCTTTTGACTTGGATGAATTTTATTTGAAGGAACGACTTGGACAAAGTTTGTCCTTTTTACTGATATATGATTTACACAGGCTGAAGGAGAAAATATCCGAGCTAATTCAAGTCTTCAACGAAAAAGAGAACAGGTGAAGCGCAAATACAGCCAGCCTCTTAGGCAAAGGCAGAAGCTTACCCCTAGTTTTCTGCAAGATGCATTAGATGAGGTTGGTTTCTTGCCGTAGCATTGAGTCTAGTCATTTAAGAGGTGATGCTGTAATTAGGGTGCTCCCACACTTCCACCATAATTTTGCATAAATGTTTGAAGTTAACACAATTAGTTATTCTTTGGGGCAAATTAGTAACATAGGATGATGTCTACATAGAACTATCCCTATACCTTTTTCTTTCTCCACTGTGACCAATATCAAGTATACTTATTTGTCCATCCATGCTTGAGTAACACTCTTGTATTTAACTAGATAAACATACAAATATTTCTGTTTGAGATACACATTTCATTTTTTTTGATCAGGAATATAAATTTCATATTCACTACATGGCCATGAGCATATATTCGATCAGTGCCCGCAAAAAAAAAACTATTGCTTCCCTAGCTTCATGGTCCCATGAGTCATTGCAGAGGCTATGCTGTTGTGCCCTCCCACAGCCACGGCCATGTCTTCAACTAACTGCATGGGAATCAGCAAACAGCTAGGTAGTCAGTGTCTTTGTATGGGCTTGGGTTGAAGAATGTTAGGGTTTTTCTTAACTAATTTAAAGATACCACCAAATTACCCTTCATAAAACTAGTATCAGCCTTCCAATTCACTTTAAAGTTGCGTGGAACTGCAGTTTTTGGTGGAAAAGCATTCTTTGTACAGCAATATGTGCATTGCTAAAAACAATTCTGCAGTCTTTAGAACTCATCTTTCTTGGAAGATTATTACTCTTTTAATCCCTCACATGCAAGATATACTCTGCTGGACATTTTCTTAGTGAAATCATCTATTACACTTCTGATGATAATTCTGTGATGGGTGTAGGATGAGGCACCTGGTGTTGGTTATAATCGGGCTCGAGGCCCAGGCCATGCCCATTTTGAAGATGACTTGGAGGCTGAAGCGCTTCCTAAGAGACGTGTAGTTAATGTAAAGAATGTCAGTGACAGAGCCTTCTTATTTTGACGAACCTGTTGCCATTTAGTCATAATTTTTTGTCCATACATTTCAGGCAAATGTAGGGAAAGCTGTTCCCGGCAAAACACCATATCCTTCTTCTGGTGTACCCAGGCATCAGGTGAATGAGTATCCCGAGAGTGAAAGGAAGGAATCAGAGTATGAAACAGATGGCGAGGATATAGATAATTCACCAACAAATGGAAGGGAAGATGAGCTGGATGAAGAGGAGGAAGAAGACCCAGAAGAAGTCATGGGTGATACTTCCATGTCCGATGAAAATAATGAGGTGAGATAATGTTGACTTTAAACTCTTGGTTAGCTGTAAAAGAACTTCATGATAACCTGGAGAGAAAACTCAGATGAATTTCAAAAAAAAATTTCTTGCATTACTCAACAAATTTCACTTTGAAATATTGCACTATTGCTTTCTTGCTAGTTATGGACGTCATTAGTGGCCAAGTTTGATATTCCTACTAGCATATCAGCAATAATATCTAGCATGAACAGCCTTACTGGATGATTAAATCTTTGATTGCACCAGCTATTTGCATTCATCATTTGTATCTCGACAATGGCACTGGCACTTTTCTATTGATTGATTGTTTCACATACTGACTACGAAAATGCCTTGTGATGCTTGGTAATATAACACTCTAGCTGTTACGTCATCATAATTCATTTTAAAGGCTGTTGATGTTGATCAACTGTCGTTCATTATGTCTACCAGATTCTGTCTATGGACCTTTTTTAGTCAAGCTTTCTCTTGCAAATATTTCACGTTTTACTTGTAACTTCTGTCCTGTTATTTATGTCCTTGATTGTTCGTTGTCACAATTCAACCTGTTTCTATTACAGGAACAAGAGCATGTAAAGGAGCGCAAAGGGATTGACTCTGACGACGAATCTCCACCAAGGAAACAGCCTCTTAATCGTAGAAAGTCAGTTGTTTTTGACAGTGATGACGAGTGAGAAACAGTAAGCACCGAACTCTGCCGCTTGCCCGTGCTGTTTGGCAGGTGCAGATTCTGCTGTTGGAGTTCATATATGCTCTGTTGCTTATAATTACCGTATCATATTTTGGGAAACAAAACTCACGTTACTTGGTTCTATACCGAAATATCGACATCTTTAGATCCTGACGTTAGAGGTTAATACAGGGCGATACTAATAGTGTCTTGTATATACTGATAGAGATAGCAGACAACCAATCTCATGAATGGTGAATGTGGGGTTTATCCGACTATTTATTTTTTTCTCTGCCCATGAAAGTTCTACCATCAAGATACTTACTGCCAGAAATGCTTCTGTTTTTAAATTCTAACGAGGTGCACTCTTATCAGTTGTCACCAACTATCTAAAACAAGCTGTTTGCTAGTAAGTTTTAACGGTCTCCCCAGCTCTAAACCATTGGATCGGCGTGCCTTGTGCTCCGAAGTCCGAACCACCCAGGTGCAAATATTTTGACACACTACAAATTGGGCTTATTATTTGACATTCTAACTCACTGTCATTGCTCAGATGGTCCCACATGTCATTCACATGAGTGTCAACATAATGAAAGTGGCAACAAATAAAGTGTTAAATTATCAAATTTTACCTCTGCGAGACTGCAGCTGGTCGTCTTCTTCGCACCGTCATCCAAACAACGCAAGGCGTTCGCTGCTGAAACTAGCACCCAGACGACGGCCAGCCTTCCTGCCTTCCTGCTCCCGTCTGCTGAGATTCGCAGTGTGATCGCCCGCCCGTGAGCCTGATACAGCGGACAGTGGTGCGGATTTGCGACAATGTAGTTATGTTGCTCGCTTTGAGCTGAAACTCTCGAGCTTTTAGTCAGTAGTTGTCCCGATCAGAGATGTCATTACGGCCGTTCTCTCTTTTTCCATGGAAAATTCTCCTATTAGGGGACGAGATGGTTGGAATTGATTCTCCATGAAAAATTAATTGGTGGAAAACATATCTCCGTTGGGTTTCGCGGAGCAGATATGATCCTCGTCCTTATTTCTTACGGAGACCCGATTAATTATATAAGGATCCTGCTCATGTTATGCATTTACGTTTATGGTAATTTTTTATAAATGATAATATTATGTTTTTATTATATAAATTAGTAGATATATTAATATAAAATGTGGATGATATGTATTGCATTACGTATATAGTTTGGGATGGATGTATTATTTTAAGTAGGGAGGAGGACCCGCAGGGATTAATTTCTGGGCGATAATGGGAACAAAGTTTTTTTTGTGTGTTTAACGGGGATGGGAGGATGAGAATGTAGAGAATTCTCCGTTGCCATGTTAGTCCCGATTCTTTTGAAAGTGGAAGTTTGCGTTACAAAGCTAAAAAGGTAGTTGAAAGTTGGTAACCTTTCAGTTGAAATTGATCGGTGCATGGTGAGAGAAAAGGGGGCGTCAGGTGTGCATGTACACCTTTTGTTTAGCGTGTGATTTCCATAAACAACAGAAAACCTGGTCGTGGGATCGGACCCATGTTCGATGCAGAGGGCGGTGCTAAATATTGGCTTATGTGGTCCGAATTCTGTAATGGTGATAAAATGGTGGTTTTTAAGTACTGTACATGTTAAGCCATTACGTTGGATACACCCTTTCATCGTTTTCACATATCCATGGTTCTCTCCGGTCAACTAAAACTTTAAACCCCTCCAAAAAAGCTTATGTATAACAACAACTCATGTATAGTCAAAACTTGGAAGATGTTCTTTAGATCAAAGGCCAAAAGGCCCTGCTTTTTGGAGAAAGCATAACTTGAAGGTGTTGTAAGGCACAGGTATGTTGTTAGTTATCCAAAAGTGATCAATTTCGTCAGCAAACATCCTGATTACATGTCTATACAATGCGATCATTTCAAATGGGTTTTATGTCGCATCCCACAAGCATGAAGTCATAAACCAACCATGAGCCACACAGCCCACAAGTAGTTGCTGCATCATCTGCAAGCAAAAAAAAAAAAAGGCCTAACGAGAAAACAAAACGGATGAAAGAAAGCCACCACCTCCTGTCGGCCCGTCCAACACGTCATCGGTGGGCCCACCCTTTAGCCCACAGCCCACAGACCACAGATCGTCTTCCCCTCTTCCGTTCGATCGCATTCGCATCGTCCTCCTCCTCGCCTCCACCCTTTTGACCCAACCCCACCGACCCACGACGCCAGGCAGCGTGCGGAGCCTTACCGCTTCGGCAACCTCCCCGCGCGATCCCCCACCCCGCCAAACCCTAGCTCGCCCGCGCGGGTGCCGATGCGGAGGTGGCTAGCGGAGGGCGTCATGGAGCTGGCGGTGGAGGCGCCGGAGGCCAACGCCTCCTTGGGCGCAGCCGCCGCAGGGGCGCCGCCGTCGGGGCCGATGGTGTGGGTGTCGGGGTGCCACGGGACGCTGTACAGCCTGGCGGTGATGCTCCCGTCGCTGGCGTTCGTGGGGTTCCTGGCGTGGCAGGCGCGCCGGAGCTTCCGGCGGCTCAGCTACGGCCGCTCCCACGTCGTCGTCGTCGCCTACTACGCGCTCCTCTGGGCCGTCGCCATCCTCAACCTCCTCTGGTGCTTCCTGCAGGTTTGGCTCGATTGCCTCTCGTTCCTCGTCTCTAATTAGATTGGTGGGTCATGGAACTGCCTGCTTGATTGCTTGATTAGAGTATCGGTTTGCTGCCTGTGACATGATGCGTCTTGTTCTAGTAACGACGAGCGAAAGGTAGGGTTGTTCCTGTAAGATGGGGTAAATGATTTTGATGTGACACTAGCCTGTGGGGGGGCATAATAATCTGTGAGAAGGTTACAAGTACTGAACTGCCGATTATTAACCCTATGAATTGCGTTCCTAGTTCTGATGAACAGGGTGATGTGCGAATCATGTTAGTGTTTCATTGTGGAGTAGAATAAATAAATTGATGAACAATGCAACGTTTGTATGTTTAATTAATGTTTTGTTGCGAAGTAGAATAAATGCGGGTGGAAGTTAGATGGATGGTTGTGTTTCATTGGACAAGTTTTGGTGAACATGCATTTAGCCTTTTCTTGATAAAAGCTAGCAATCAAGTGAGTGGAGGTTGGGTTGTGATGGATCCAAACAAGTTTCGACCTATTTTATTTCTACCATAATACTATGTTGTTTATTTCTCATAATCTTGTATAACAAATGTTTTATTCTTTTGAATGGCAGGCGTGGCAGTGTATGCCTGAAAGGGCATTCTCATGGAATGTGCTGTCTCTGTTTACCAAATCAGGGATGTTATTCTTGGAAGTTAGTCTCATAGCGTTTCTACTTCAAGGAAATGAAACCAGTGGTTTTGAATCTTTGGCACGTACATTTGTTATCTCTGGAGCTGTAGTTGCTGCTGATGTATTGCTCAAGGTATGCTGCTGCTCCATTGTTCAGGCAGAGTAGAAGCAATTGCTTACCTCCCTTTGTTGTTTTAGTGATGGTATTGTGTTCCTTTACTTAGCTCGTGTGACTCACTCACCTTTATTAATAACCGGAACAAAATTGCTATGCTATGTTCTGTTGCTTTCTTAACAACGACGTGCCAGAAACGTAAATTACTTACGTATCAGGCTCATCCATGTTAGTTTATTAGAATGCAGTACTATGCTATTTCTAGTGTTCCATAATTTCGTCTCAGTGTGTATTTTCTATTGATATATTTGATCTCGCCTTCTCTTGACTCATCATACTGTAGAAGAAGTATTTGACTGCTCAAAAGAAAACAAGGCTATGTGACTTAACCCTTTATGTATTTCCTTGTTGCATGCATTTTAGTTATCATATGTAGCTAGAGCCTAGAGAGCACTATATTAGCTTTGGACTCAAATTTGTTCCTTCTACAGACTATATATGTTTTTGGCTTTGGTGTTGCTTTGTTCATTGATGCTGGCCAAGGAACTGGTGGGAAGTGGGGCCTATGGATTCTACACAAATTGGTGCTTACTGGTGTCTACGGCCTGATTGTGTTCATGTATCACTCAAGGTGGAGAGACAGGCTACCTGGTAATTGGTTACAATTTACAGCACAATTATTTATGTCAAAGTTGTGTGTTTGTTGTTTCATAATCAGAATTTTGTTATTATTTTGTTGCAGCCAAACCAGCATATTATAACTATGTCTGTGCAATGTTACTACTGAATGGCATATCACTGTTTGGGTGTTTCCTTATTGCAACTGGAGCTGGATTTGGTTTATGGTAAACACTAGCCCCTTTTTAGTATTTCAGTGTGATGCAAATCCAACATTTTGAGATCATCATTTGAGTAAATACTTCTTATTGCAGGTTGTACAATCTCACAACTGTCTGTTATCATTCTCTCTACCTTCCGCTTCTCTATGTGACTTTCCTAGCAGACTTTTTCCAGGTACCAAAGTATCTTCTTTCCTATTAACTTAGATCTTGTACATTGGGAATATTCTATGTACCCTCTTGTTCTTGTAGCATTTTCTTTATTAAAAATTGCTGGTTGTGTGTGAGTGTAGGAGGAAGATATGCTCCTAGAGAACGTGTACTACTCGGAGATGAAAGACGCTGGGTTCTTTGATGCTGACTGGGATTGATCTGCAGATACCACGCTGTACGACCACTTTCATGTGAATTTTCAGCTGTAGCTTCATTTCTGGAACTGAATCTTAGATGAGAAATTGTATGTAAATAACCATTATAATCAAATGAAATATGTAAATTGATCTCGATATGCTTAATCAGTAGTATCTTTTATCACAGGTGGTTAGCAGCCCAACTTAGGCAATGGATGGGAAAGGGTGATTGTTAACGACTATGAAACTATCACCCTAATGAATGAATTTACGTTTTTGTCGCCTCGTGTAAAAATACCATACCTATCACCTCCTGGTGCTGTTGAAAGCTATGTTTGGTGTTTTTGATGCGTGTGTATATACCAAAATTTTGTCCTGGTACAAAACCTTTCTCACAGTGCTTGTCACAATGTCATTGTAAGCAGACGCTATAACCATTCAAACTTTGGTCACTCTTTCAACAAATTTGTAAATATTTCTTCGTAGCGTGTGTGACATATAGTCATACAACTTTCATTAAAATGAAAGAATATAAAAGAAATAGATGCTCAAAGTTTAAATGATGATAAGTATTGTGAAACAGTAGTAAGTTTGAGTGACGTCGACCATACTGGTGGAGTATTCAGTGTTTCTTTTTCAGAAGAGCAAGTAACCTGACTTTAGATAATTAGAGTAACTAGTATTCTAGTACTCTACTACATCGGGCGGTCTTTGTTTAGCACAAATAAGCACAATGTCTTTGTTTAGCAGAAATAAGCACAATGCATCTCCTTGGGTTCTCCCTTCGATAGTACCCCTCCGATTTTTAATAAATAACGTCATTAACTTTTAATACGTTTGTTTAACTATTCATTTTATTTAAAAAATTTTAAGTAAGCACGATTTATTTTATTATGACCTAGTTTATTATTAAAAGAATTTTAAGTATGACTTATATTTTTATATATTTATATTAATTTTTTAAATAATATAAATGGTTAAATATCATGATAAAAATTAATAGCGTCGTTTATTAGAGGTAGTAGCTAGCTCTAGCTCTACTAGCAGTAAGACTGAACAATGTAACCTGTCGCTCTCTCTGGCCCCAAGAGCAAATCCGAGTACATAGATTTGGCCACGAGAGGACTGCAGACTGCTCGCCCGGTCAAGCCCAGTGGCCTTGTGTCACCGTCCATCCTGCCACTTTCATTACTCAGCCTACGTTCGTTGGATTGGATTCGGCATTGGCATGGGCACATAGCAGCATTGTGTTGCTGCCTAGGCTGATGACGAATTTTTACTGTTACTAATTTAATTTTTTTTTAATTTATAAAACTAATTTTTGATTTGGGCTATTTGTAGAAGTAGCCTCTTGCCGCCGTGGCCCAGGGCGGCGAATGGCATCCCGTCAGCCGGGGCTAACAGCGCCGGCCGCCGTTAGCCCGGGGGGGCCACGTGGCTTTGCCGCCCTGGGGGACGGCGGCCATTCGCCGCCGTCCCCCAGGGCGGCGAATGCATAGGACCGTCCGCACGGCGATCGGACGGTCCGAATCCCCGGATCCACGACCAGCGTGGCGAATGCATAGCAAATTGTTGTAACGTGCGCTACCTATCTTAAAATAGTCATAACTTTCGCATACGGTCTTAGAATCGAGCAAATAAGTACTCTACGGATATCTACAGAAAATTTTACATTTGCTTCCCCCCACTTCGTCAGGTTTGTCCAAAAAAATTTTGTGAAATTCGGTCGGGAAGATTGAGTTTTTGAGGTCCGAAGTTTCAGCACGGTTTTTAAAACACACTCACAATTTTCTACAGGCCACATCTTACATCGGTTTGAGCTGCACCTTCACGAGATTTTGCTATTCTCGTGTTGCTAGTTGAGAAAAAAATATCAAAAAAAAGAAAAAAAAATTTGCAGGCGGCCCTCTGGATTTGGACGGTCTGATTCTTGTGCGGACCGTCCGTTCACTATGCTAAAAATCGCCGTGGGGGACGGCGGCGAATGCATTTTTGCATTTGGCCCCCTGGAGGCATTCGCCGCCGCCCCCCACGGCGGCAAGGACACGTGGCCCCCCGGGCTAACGGCGGCCGGCGCTGTTAGCCCCGGCTGACGGGGAGGCCATTCGCCGTCCTGGGTCACGGCGGTTTTTAAATACCGCCCTGACCCATGGCGGCAAGAAGCTACTTCTGCAAATAGCCCAAATCAAAAATTAGTTTTATAAATTAAAAAAAAATAAATTAGTAACAGTAAAAATTCGGCTGATGACGGCGTGGTGTACTGCTTTTACTTGCTGCCTATAGGATCATTTACTCCTTGACGCGAGAGTGCCAACTTTACACCCGTATACGTTACGTTCTCCCTCCGTGGTTTGTGCTGCGAGCGAGCTAGAGTTAAGTGAGCTAGACAAAAAAGGTGTTCTGACTGCGACAGCGCCTCAACGGGCCGAGACAGCAACCCTTCTGCATCCCTGGAGTCCTGGACACGGTCCTCCATCCGCTCACTACCCAGCCTTTTTTCTTTGCAGATACTACAAGTCGATCAGCATAAAGAATAAAGAATATTAATCCCTTTATTTTTAAATATAAATATTTCTAGTATTTCAATCTTATTTTATAATATAAGCATTTCTAATATTATTTATAGAACTGTTTATTTCATCAATCACTTCTCATTTAAATTTAAATTTGTTTTTATCTTAACCCAACTTCTATTTCACCTTCAACCATCCATCATTTCTATTGAACCTTAATCTTAATCCCTACTAAATAACTAAAAATATTTATATTTTAGAACATATATAATACTTCTAGTACTGTACTAGTGCAGTTTGAGCTGTTAATGTTTAGGTGTGATCTCTTTGTCTAGAGGATATATGTTGGTATATACCCCCTTCATTCTAAAATATAGCTATTTTAAGTTGTTTTGGAGAGATTAAGAAATAGAGATGAAAAGAACATATTACCCTTTATTAATAAAAAAGACTTAAGGGAAGTAGGATGATCGGTGGATATGAGATGATTAATAAAGATATAATAAGCTCAATAGCATAAAAGAAGATAGAAATAATTATATTTTAAAACAAAATGGTAATTCTAGAAATAACTATATTCTAGATCAATGGAGCAGTTGATACCACTCCCTGATGTAATTATAGACTTCTCGCACGGTCGTGTGCCTTTCGATGATCATTGAAACAGCTATGGTGGCATTCGGAACAATGTTGTGGTACGGCATATAAGTTATACGTAAAACAAGAATTATTATTACCATATGATTAATTAGTATGACGTATAAGCCACATTAAAACAAGAATTATTATTAACACATAATTAATTAAATATTAAAAACTTAAAAAATTAGAAATTTTTAGATACTTTTATATATATGTTTTGTGTTTTAAAAAATATGCTAATAAAAACTGAAGGAGTAGGAGTTACTCCATGGGAATTTTTACTGTTACTAATTTATTTTTTTTTAATTTATAAAACTAATTTTCGATTTGGATCATTTGTAAAACTACCCTCTTGCCGCCCTGGGCCACGGCGGGATTTAAAAACCGCCGTGGCCCAGGGCGGCGAATGGCATCCCCGTCACCCGGGGCTAACGGTGCCGGCCGCCGTTAGCCCCGGGGAGGGCATTCGCCGCCGTCCCCCAGGGCGGGTTATAACCATTCGCCGCCCTGGGGGAGGGCAGTTTTTTGCCCTCCCCTATAAAATCCCTTCCTGCAGTCGCCGCGCATCATTTCTCCCTTCCGCCTCCAGCGTTCGTCCAATAGAGCTGAGGGAAAGGAGGAGAAGTACAGCGGTGAAGCCCTCACAGATTTTTTAGCCGAATCCAGGTATTTTTTTGATCTCCCTCTGTTATGTAGTCAATTTTTTAGACAAATGTTAATTAGTAGTAGACTTGTAGTGTAATATCCGATATAGTATGAAAATATTAGCGGTTTGGCATAACCATCGTTAATGTTAAATTTATTTGACCGTACTAGAAGAACATAGCGGAGAAGTAGTAAATTGTAGATATTTTAAAAATAAATATACTCCGCCATGGCCATCGTTGGTATACGTCATTTTGACACGTTAGATAAACCTAGCGTATAACTTTATTAGCGCCGCTGGGTCAGTTTGTAAAATATAGAAACGGTAATGGTTTGACTCATACGTATAGCCTTTTTATGGAACGAATATTGATTAGTACAGATTAATAAAATCTTTTTTGTGAACAGAAATGGCAAATAGAGTTGTATTTGCGATATATCACGGTGAAGGAAATGTCGACAAGGACAATATGGGGTAGATTTATCGGAGTTCAACGTAGCACAAAAGGGAATTATAGCTCCAGCTGAGAGAAGTTTTCCTGGAGTTTACAATTGGTTAATAAGGGGATTCGAAGTAGATCCTCAAGTAAATGCAATTACGGTATATACGCACTGGTTAGCTGGGTCTGTGGAAGGTTTTGGTCGGGGAATTGATGCAATAGATATTGCCAACCCAGCTGGGTATTTTTTGTGGAGAGTGCACCTGCAGCGAGGATGGGCACCGAGCATCCTAGTGGTAGTGCATGACGTGGTCAGCATTGATCAGGGCTAGTCCGAGTACAGCGGAAAGGGCCGATAAACAGGGGAGCAAAATGAGGCATAAAGACAAGGGTGCCGGAGAGGAAGGAGGCCAAGAAGACATGGGACCGTCTGGGGGGGGTTTGCAGATGAAGGGGAGAGACACCCAGGACTAGTAAGGAGATGTAAATTGAAGACTCAGAACCTGAGCATATGGATGGGATGATGATTCTTCGTTGCAGGACGATGTACACCGGCAGAATGGGACACAAGAGGACTTCTCCGGACTCGTTGTCTCAGAGGGCACACCGTGGCATGGGAGTATCGGGCAGAATGAAGTGGTGCAAGGCGCTAGATACGCCGAAAAAGCACAGTTGACAGAGGCTGTGAAGATGTGGGCGTGCACTTGGAAGGGAGTTCTGGGTATCAAAGTCACAAGATCGGTGTACGAAGTGAAATGTGCAAGTTCAAGCGACTGGATTTCCAGGAGGATGTACGGCATCCAGGAAGAATCATGACGACTGTTGGTCCGTGTCAATCGTGACGGAGCACAACTGCCATCTTCCGGGTGTTCAGAAAGTACCACAAGAACATATCATTCTGCATTCACCGCTTCAGAGGCCTGTATTATGCTGTTGTGGAGAACCTCCGGTTTCGAGGCCCAAGTCAATTATCAGTCGCATCGAGGAGAAGTACAAGTAGCACCAGTACATATGCAAGGCATGGAGGGCCAAAACAGAAGATAATTGAAATGAGATTCGTAGTTTTGAAACTTCGTATCATAATTTGCCTCGTCTACTGCAAACATCTGTGCGAGAATCCTGGCAGTTACTCCGAAATCCAAAGTTTCCCATCCGTTAGCAAGTCCGGGCAGAGCGTCCTTCAGCGGGCCTTAACTCTCTCTGCAGGCGTGCATGTTGCATTTCTTCATTGCAAGGCCATTCTCGATGCATCGACGCACGTTCCTAACTGGAAAATCACAGAGGGCAAATGTTGACGCAATCGAGTAGACAGGGAACAACCAGTGTGTGCCAGTGCCTTTGCCTTCGTCGAGGGCGAGAAACAGAGAGTTGGTACTGGTTTCTGAAGCTGGTTAAGGAAAAGGTGGTGGGGATGAGGCCAGATGTATGTCTCTCATTACATGACCCGTGCATCCAGGGGATGCTGCGTGCCAATTCACGACTGCGAAACGGCTGGCAGACCAAGGATCCCCAGTTGGGAAGAATGTGAAGAGCAGATGTGCAAGATCGGCGTTCACATGGGCGACTTTTATAAGCAGTTCGAAACATAGGAGCTGATGCATGTTCAAACGTTTGTGCGCAGAACAACAGAAAAGTTAAATGACTGTGGGGAGAACTCTGATGACGACAGCCTCAAATAATACACGCCGAGAGTTCTTGCAAGACCCGGCAAGTGTTTGCGGCCTCTGAAAAGCTCTAGATGCAATTCCCAGATGACGGTACATTCAGAAGGAGGCCCGGTTCCGTAGCCAGATTTTTTCGC
>RYFJ01003461.1:0-81349 GCA_003991445.1 Oryza meyeriana var. granulata | reverse complement strand
GGGTCTTTTGAAACAGCGAATCATTTCGATAATAATCCTGTTGATCTGTTTTACCGAGAAGGTCCTAGTTTCGGAATCGTATAGCCCTAATATATACGTCTTTTTTTTCCATTTGTTGGATTGGATTTATTCTATGTTTTCCTTTAGTATAGTTGCTTTTCCTTATTAGTAGACTCGACGGTCCTAAATCCGACATAGAATAGAGATAAAGCATTAACATAGGCTCATTCCATAGAAAATCATATGGGAAAAAATAATTTTGATCAAATCAATAGAAGTGAGTTATAAACTCCCTTACCTGATTTGCCTCCTTCAAAATAGGATATGCTCTAAGTCCCGTAGACTTTCCTATATGACTGCAACGATTTTCTCCATTTTGCGAATTTTTTCCCCTTTTTTTGTATTTTGGATTTTAGGACTTTTAGCCACCCCGGTTAGTGAAGGGGACCGGAAAAGCTTTGTTGTTATGGAATCGGGTATAGAACCCATAGGGGGCTTGGTTACATTCCGAATAGGCTATTACATGTTGCGCTAGTTTTTGTTGTTTTTGATGATAGGGAACGGTCTTTCTCTTACCCTTGGGGCAATGAGTTCGACGTATTGGTGTATCCATTTTTATTGAAGCTTCATTTTTTGTGCTATCCTAGTTGTTGGTTTAGTTTATGCATGGCGAAAAGGACCTTGGAATGGTCTTAAGTGAATTAAAAAAAAAGAAGGAAAAGATTCCATTGACACATTCCCATGTCTAAGACAAGAAAAAAGAGTAACTAAGAATAGTACTATTTCTATTGTTCATTTTCCTATGAATCTTTCTTCATTCACTTCATTGAAAAGATATTTGTGCATTACCGAATTTCCTGTCATAGATAGTCTAGTGAAGCTAGCTTACTAATGCCAACTACTACTCACCAAAACCTATCCTTACTAATACACGGCTATAAGATATTCTTATTATTCTATTTCTATATTTACTCATATTCAAGTTTTGTAAAGCTATACTTTAGAGAAGGAAAGTGTGGTGGCCATGGGCCCCAGGTACCTCATTACTAGCATATGGGCCACTCGGATAGAGGATGGGCCGAACCATGTAATTAGAGATAAGAAAACATAGTCTTAGTCGGATAGGACTCTATCTCTAAGAAGGAAATCCCTTGGCTGTATCCGGCTGGGATCCTTATCATGTACCCCTGTCCCCTAGTATATAAAGGGAGGCAGGGCGCCCCTCAGGGCAAGGACAACAAGATCATTGATCATCATACACCTCAGAGGAATAACACCTCAACTGGACGTAGGGTATTACCTCACTTTGAGGGCCTGAACCAGTATAATTCTCCTGTGTTCCTCTGCAATCCACCGAATTCACCCTCGCCGAGTAGCCCCGTAGTTTTATTGCCGGTGCAAAGCATCGACAGTTGGCGCACCAGGTAGGGGCCCGGCGAATTCCTCATCAGAAGATTCGATGGATTCAACCAACAAAGTCAACAGCAACAAGTTCTCCCCCGGAGATGCAATTACCTTCGGGAGCTTAGACTTCATCGTCGACCAACTCGGCAATCTCAACCTGGCTGAGGCAGATCCAATCCTGCCAGCCGGGGAACTAGCCGACATTGCACCAGTCGGCTCACAGGACGTCGCGATCTCCTTCCCTGACCTACCGCGGTAGTCCTTCACATCGCCAAGCATCGGGACAACCCTCTCCTTCGTCGTCCGACTTGCGCTAGGCCTCGAGCCAGTCCGGGTTGGGCCGAGAAGGAGACAGGGCGTTAATCTCCCTCATAGCTCCGGCGACGCTGCGCATCAAAATCCCGCGCAGCAGACCCGATCTCTAGCAATTTAGTTTGGACACGGCCAAGCGCCGTTTCAGATTGGATCTAGAGAGGTCGGAGTCATTCTCACTCCGATAAACTACTCGGAGTCCGACACTAAGTCGGATAGCGGGTCGAGCACCAGCTCGGACTCTAACTTGGCAAGTTTCCCCCAATCCCGCGAGATCTTCATGGCTTCAACACCGCCTTCCGAGGTACGCCGACTTCAAGAGGAGCAACAGGAGGAGGCGCGCCGACTACGACAAGAGGAGGCTAACCGCGAGGCCCGCAACGACGAGCTGCGCCAGGCTGGGCAAGTCGCTCAGCAACAAATCCTCCAAACCAAGATTGGCGACCACGACGTCTTTGTCACGCCACAACAGAATGTTGTGGTCGCCGCAACTCTGCTGGACACACTCCAGCTTGGGGCCAATTACCAGGCCACCTCGACTATCGCCAAGATCAAGGCGATGATCACAGCTGCTGCCAGTCAGTAGCAACAGCAGTCGGGCGACACGTTTGTACCGACCAACCGGTCGGGTTCTCCGGCGGCAGATTCATCTGTGTCAACGCGACGCTGGGCGGCCGGCTCCAGTCGGCAACACGAAGAGTCCCGACAAACCACGCTCGGTAACACCAACAACGACAACCGGCGGCGTCGCCAGTACGATCGCCGACCCAACCAAGACCTACGAGTGCAACTGCACCGTGACCTTCGCCACACCATAAACGCTCGACGTGAAGAACGCGAAGAAGATGAACGTCACCGACTGGAGGACGAGAACGAGCGCTTCGGTCTCCACCATGAGTGGCTGCACCGCCAAGATCGGAGTCGGAGCCCTCATGAAGACGAAGGCATCCCAGCCTTCACTCAGGAGCTACAGGACGTCCTTTGGCCGACTGGCTTTAAGCCCACCGGGATCGAAAAGTACGACGGCAAGACAAACCCAGAGTCCTGGCTCACCGTTTACACCCTAGCAGTTCGAGCTGCTGGGGGCGACAGCAGAGTCATGGCTAACTTCCTCCCAGTTGCGCTAGCTGACTCGGTGAGGACATGGCTGACAGGCCTCCCGAGGCGGTCGATCGGTTCCTGGGGACAACTCAGGGCCGGTTCATCGCTAACTTCCAGGGGACCTACGACAGACCCGCTTCGGAGCATGATCTTTATCAGACTGGCACCAGAAGAAAAACGAGTCTTTGCGCGAATTCATCAAAAGGTTTTCCGAGAAGCGCAAGCAAATTCCAACTGTCAAAGACGAAGCCGTCATCGCCGCCTTTCGCAAAGGGGTAAAAGACGCTCTGCTCATCGCAAAATTCACTTGGAAGCCACCATCCACGGTCCGGGCACTCTTCGACATGGCCAATAAATACGCTGACGCGGCCGAAGCGGTCGCTGAGGCCCTCGACGAGAAGAAGGAGCCCCGACAGAAAGAACAGAAGGCGAAAGCCGACAACGAGCCGTCTCAAAACAAGTCTGGCAGCCGTAAGCGGAAGTCGGACAACGAGGTGGCCAACATGGAGCGTGGACGGTCGCGGCCCCAGCGGAACTACTACCAGAAAGTCATGAGCGGGCCATGCCCCTTTCACCCCAAGGGAAAGCACGCGGCCAAAGACTGCTATATGCTCAAGAAGTTTGCCTCCGAACAGACTTCATCGTCTAGCGCCGACAAGGACAAAGACAAGCCAGACTCGGGTCTGGCTGATGGTTTCCAAGATCCTCAAGCCGAGCTCAACCATATCTTCGGGGGGCCACTCGTGTACGAGTCCAAGCGCAAACAGAAGCTTTTAGCGCGCGACATCAATACGGTCTCCACGGCGGACACCCCCCAATACTGCGTTGGTCAGAGATGGCCATTCACCTTCAATCGCGCAGAATCACCCAGATTGGATTTCCCACCCAGGACGCTATCCACCTCGTCCTGGACCCGGTCGTCAGAAACATCAGGCTGAAGAAAACCCTCATCGACGGAGGCAGGCACACTCAATATCCTGTTCGCCAAGACTTTGGACGAGATGAAAATTCCTCGTTTCAGAACTACGGCCGAGCACTGCGCCCTTCCACGGGATAATTCCCGGCCTGTCATCAACTCCACTCGGGCAGATAACCTTGCCGGTAACCTTTGGCACGTGGGATAATTTCCGCATAGAAAACGTCTGCTTCGAGGTCGCCGACTTCGAGACCGTGTACCACGCGATACTCGGACGACCGGCACTCGCCAAATTCATGGCGATACCACACTATACATACATGGTGCTGAAGATGCCTGGGCTAGCAGGAGTCCTCTCCCTCCGCAGCAACATCAAGCAAGCCTTCACCTGCGACAAGGAGAGCTGCGAAATGGCTCAGTCACAAGAGGCGGCAGTCGGGCGCGATAGCATTCGGCAAGCCGCCACAACAGAAGTCGAGCAAGATCAAAGTTCTGGCGAAAAAAAGCAGCGAAGTCAGGAATTTCAGCGGACTCTGACACGAAGAAGATCCCCCTGGACCCTTCCGACCCTCCAAGACTGCTGTAGTCGGGACCCGGACTCGACTGGATCCTAATAGGAAGACACGCTCGTCACCTTCCACCAAGCCAACAAGGATATCTTCGCGTGGAAACCGTCCGACATGCCGGGCGTACCAAGGGAGGTGATCGGAGCATCGCCCTAAACGTGAAGACAGACGCCAAGCCAGTCAAGCAACGGCTGCGGCGCTTCGCTCAAGACCGCAAAGATGCTATTCGGGAGGAAATTACCAAACTCCTCACAGCCGGGTTCATCAAAGAGGTCTACTACCCGGACTGGCTGGCAAACCCAGTTCTGGTCCGAAAGAAAAACGGTAAATGGCGCATGTGCATCGACTACACCGACCTCAACAAAGCGTGCCCCAGGGACCCATTTGGTCTTCCCCGGATAGATCAGGTGGTCGATTCCACAGCAGGGTGCGACCTACTCAGTTTTCTCGACTGCTACTCGGGATACCATCAAATCAGCTTGAGGGAGGAAGACTGCTTGAAGACATCTTTCATCACACCGTTTGGAGCGTACTGCTATATCACAATGTCGTTTCGGTCTGAAGGAACGCGGGCGCAACCTATCAAAGGGCTATTCAGTGGTGTCTGCACACATAGATCGGGCGCAATGTGGAAGCCTACGTCGACGATGTGGTGATCAAGACCAAGTCCAAAGAAGACCTCATCGCTGACTTGGAAGAAACCTTCCAAAACCTACGAAGAATCAAGATGAAGCTGAACCCGAAAAAATGCGCCTTCGGTGTGCCATCCGGAAAGTTACTCGGCTTCATCGTCTCGCATCACGGCATCGAGGCCAACCCGGAGAAAGTCAACGCCATCAGGCACATGGCACCCCTGACTAACCTCAAAGATGTCCAAAAGCTGACAGGCTGCATGGCGGCACTCAGCTGGTTTATCTCCCGACTGGGCGAACGGGGCATGCCCTTCTTCAAGCAACTCAAAAAGGCCGACAATTTCCAATGGACTCCAAAAGCCCAACGAGCCTTCAAAGATTTCAAAGATTTCCTCACATCACCCCCCGTGTTGGCGTCACCTCTGCCCTAGGAACTACTAATGCTATATCTGGCGGCAACAACACAGGTAGTCAGCACGGTGCTGGTGGTTGAGCGATCCGAATAGGGTCATATTCAAAAAATACAACGGCCAGTCTACTTCGTCAGCGAGGTCCTTGCCAGCTCCAAAACGAGATATCCGCAGGTCCAGAAGCTGCTATATGGCCTACTCATCACAATCCGGAAGTTGGTGCATTATTTCCAAGCACACCAAGTCACGGTGGTCACAGCATTTCCACTCGGGGATGTCCTTCATAATCGCGAGGCCACTGGCCGAATCGCTAAATGGGCACTCGAGCTAATGGTGTTTGACATCACCTTTCAGCCACGGACAGCAATTAAGTCTCAAGCTCTAGCCGACTTCATGGCTGAGTGGACAGAAGTCCAACTGCCTACACCAATAGCAAAGCTAGAGTACTGGACAATGTATTTCAACGGTTCTCTTCGGATTGGAGGCACCGGGGCCGGAGTCATATTGACGTCCCCCACTGGTGAAAAACTGAAGTACGTTCTACAAATCCACTTCCCGGCTTCCCACAACGTCGCCGAGTACGAGGCACTTGTTCACGGGCTCCGCATCGCTATATCACTCGGCATACGTCGATTGGTTGTGCGCGGGGATTCTCAACTCGTGGTAAACCAAGTCATGAAAGACTGGACCAGTCTCGACGATACCATGGCGGCATACTGTCAGGAGGTCCGCAAGCTGGAAAACAAGTTCAATGGGCTGGAAATCACACATGTCCTATGCCAATACAATGATGCAGCAGACGAGCTGGCAAACATGGGATCCAAGCAGAGAAGCGTTCCAACTGGAATCTTTGTAGAGCACTTATGGAGCCATCAGTCAAGAGAAACCGGCACCGCAGCATCGGGAGGCAAGCCTACCCCCGACCACGGATGAGGTGCTGCACAATGCCAAGACTGAAGAGGACACCCTGTTGGTCAAATTTCTCCTGGACGACCAAACTCCCAGAAGATCACAGTCAAGCCGAGCAGATAAAGCATCGAAGCAAAAGCTTCCTACTAGTCGGAGAAGACCTGTACCGAAGGAGCGCATCCATGTGTCCTCATGCGCTGCGTCACCACCGAGGAGGGCAAGCAGATTCTGTATTCGATCCACTCGGGCATATGTGGCAACCACGCCGCATCTAGGACGTTAGTCGGAAAGGCTTACCGGCAGGGCTTTTTTCTGGCCCACAGCAGTAACAAGACGCCAAAGACATCGTTCGCCAAGTGCGAGGTTGCCAGTTCTATGCAAGACAAACAAATCTTCCAGCCCAGGAACTCCAAACTATCCCGATTTCCAGGCCATTTGCAGTATGGGGGCTCGACATGGTCGGGCCTTTGAAGAAAGCGCCAGGAGGGTTCACACATTTATTCGTCGCAGTGGATAAGTTCACCAAGTGGATTGAGGCTAAACCCGTGTGCCAACGATTACAGCAGCAACGAGCAAAGGACTTCATCATGAGTATACTTTATACCGGGTTCGGAGTCCCTAACCGCATCATCACCGACAGTGGTACTCAGTTCACAGCCAGCGTATTCCAGGACTTCTGCGACGATTTCGGCATCAAGATCTGCTACGCATCTGTCGCACACCCGCGGAGCAACGGGTAGGTCGAACGAGCCAACGGTATGGTCTTACAGGGCATCAAGGCCAGGACATTCGACCGACTACAACCATATGCGGGCTGGTGGGTACAAGAACTCCCATCCGTCCTCTGGTCTCTCAGAACCACGGTTAGTCGGGCAACAGGGCAATCCCCTTTCTTTCTGGTCTACGGTGCCGAGGCTATGCTACCTACCGAGTTCACAGTTCGGCTCTTTAGACGAGTCCAGGCTTACTCAGAAGATGACTCCTAACAATACCCGACTGATCGAAACTAGATCAGCTGGAAGAAGCAAGAGACACCGCAACTATCCAGTCAGCAAGGTATCTTCAAGGCCTATGTCGCTACCACAATCGCAATGTCCGTGGCTGCGCCTTTTTGGTTGGGGACCTCGTTTTGAAGGAAAATACAAACCACAAAGACAGGCATAAATTACCCCAATCTGGGAAGGGCGTTCATTATAGCCGAGGTTATAGGCCGAGGTCACGCGGCCAGGCGCCTACCGACTGAAGACCGAAGACGGCGCTCTCATCAGCAACTCCTGGAACATAGAACAGTTACGTCCTTTCTATACCTGAGTTCTATACTTTTCATGTGTATGCAGTGTTCTTCTGACTCACTACGCCGCTTGCATCAACCGAGTAGTGAGTCGGGGGCTGCATGTATATATGTGTCCTGTCAATAACATACGAGCTTATTTCACTTCGGTTATGAAGCCTTACTATGACTGTCACGTTTGCCCGAGTACAGCTTCTTTACTTTGAACGTTTTTATTAAGTTCCGACAGACTAACTCGGTGCATACTACACGGTCGAGTAAAGCTAATGACGACTGAATAATAAGCTTGGCGGCATTACACACGTATTTACACATGCTTGTTTAACAAAGTTTATATACACGACTACATAAACATATTGCCCTCATAGACCCAGGTCTCGGGTAATTATTTCGGCAGTCGGCTTCGCCCGGGCAATCAGCTCCAGCGCCTCCTCTAGCGTCGTCTCTTCGGCAAACCCCTCCCCGATGGCTTCAATATCCGCCCTGGGGTATATGGACTTGGTCATCGCCAGGGTCTGGGCCACGCCGGCGACAACACGCTCATCCGAATACTTTTTCAAGGCACTTGGTGCATCCTCGAGACGCGCCTCTATCTAGGGGATTCTGCTATAGCTGGTTCCCACTGGGCCGGGGATTATGAGTCAAGGAGCCCTTTCACGGACCCGACGAGGCCTCCCGCGACTCCTGATCAACCTTATCTCTCTGTGTAGACTGATACTGGGCCGGACATTTGGTTTCAAATGTCTGCCTAGATCCGCCGGCAGTAAACTTGTCAAATTCGGCTACACACAGAACAACTAATGGATTGGCTAAGATCACAGTCAGGTTGAGGACTTACCTTTCGTAGTTGGCCTCCACCCGCCACGGTCTTCTCCAGTTCAGCCTTTTCCTTACGAGCTTGACGACGGCATCCTTCAACTCAGACTTCTCCCGGTCAAGCTCGGCGTTGGCCTTTGTCAGGTCGGCCTTGACCTTCTCAAGCTCGGCCTTGGCTTCTTCAGCCTCCTTCAGCTGCGATTCCTTCTGTTCGGGCGGTCTTTAAGCTCCGCTTCGAAGTCTGCACCACAGATTAGCCAAGAGCTTAACGTGCAGTCATGACACAACTGGGCAGTCAGGATTAACAACGCAAAGCTGGAATGAATACATCAACGGTTCGGTCGGGAAGATATACTCGGGGATTTTACCTCTGATCTTTCCGGCTAGGGCCCATGTCTCCGCCTGAGCTGATCGGCGCCACTCTTTTCAACCAGGCCGTTCCCTCCCCGCATGACGCGCTGCCTCATCTCGGCCTTCAACGCCCGGAGCTGCTCCAGTTCTACAAGGTGGGGAGCTACCTCGACCAAGATTTCTGTCATCGCCTCATTACAGTCGACAAGCTTCTGCTCAGGATAAAAGATGGATCAAGGATGGAGTCAACCATCAAAACAAGAAGATTGCCAAGGCTCTACCACAAGAATCATACCGCGACCCCCTTGCACCCGCTGATGGTGGCGCAAAGCAAGCTTTCGCACTCCCTTCTTGCAACGACTTCATCAAGCCTGTGAGCTCTTCGCTGTCCCATCGCCGAGCCGTCCATGTGAATGTCCGGGGCATTCACACGTGGAGGAGCTTCAATCTGGGCAAATGCGGGATCTCCGGTGATGGCGACGATGGCAACCACGACCATGAAGGCGACGGGGTCCTGGCCTCAGCGCCGCCATCCCCCATGACTTCGGGGACCGGCTCAGGGGCTCCGTCCACGACTTCCGCAGCGAATGACGCCTCGGGGGCTGGGGCCTCAGCCTCAGCAGCTGCCTCTTGGTCGGCGTGGCGGCAGCGGCCCCTGTAAGTCGGGGCCACCTCGGTCTCAGCTACCGCAGGCTGGCCACCGGCTCAACAGGTGTGTCTGCGGCCGCGGCTCGGGGGCTGGGGCAGGCTCATCAAGTGGAACGGTCGAGTCGACCTCCTTGAGATCAATATCGGCCCGCTTCCTACACGACGAATCAAATGCATACGACACTGCATCAACACACAAGAATTTCAGAAGACCGGAGCAGCGCACCTCTTGGAGAAACTTCAGCTTCTTGCCGCGACCCGTCGCCTAGCGGAGCACTAGCTCCGCAGTCGGCCCGGTCCCGCGTCACAAGTCGGTGGGTGGCGCTTCCGGCCCGAGTCGGCTCCGATTCCGGTGTGATTGGCTTGGGCGCCTCCGCCCCTGTTGGCGTTTGCTCTAGTCTGCTCTAGCCAGCTGGGCTCGACAACGTCGGGCTCAAACCCGCAGGTCTCTACCTGGGACTTGATCGCTTGGGCGTCGTGGCGACGGCGTCCCTTATCCTCAGGCCTCCGGCCACAGCGTGCGCCGTCATGGCCCCCTCGCCCCGATATAATATCGGCTTCTTCCCCGCTCTTTTGGAGTCGGGTTGGGCAGCAGAGGGACTTCTCGGCCTCTTCTTTGACGCGACGGCCGACAACGGGCGGGAGTCCTCCCATGCAAACTCTTCATGGCCACTATAAGTGAGCCAAACAACACATCATACAACGCCGAACATTCACGGTTCCATAGGCATTCACCATAGAAGAAGATTAAAGGTTACTTTGGTCCGAGGCCGAATGAAGCTATAAGGCCGCCGCAACAGCCGTGGCGGTTATCGCTTACGTCCTCTTGTCGCAATCACCCTTCGGAGAAAGTAGCTGTAACAGGGTCGCGGTCTTTGACTTCCCCCTGTCCGCCGACTCATTACTCACTCGGTCAGTTGATCATTTTTTTGCTTTGAAGGCCCAGCCGAATGAGCTTCTCAGCTTTAGCGGCTGGGATGCGCCGAAGTCAAGAAGCGACGAGCGACCCAGGGTCCTGTCAGGCCGGCCTCCTTGAGGTCATTTATCTTCACCAGCAGCTGATGCGCCTGGCCCATTTCTTCAAAGGTCGGTTCTGCTGACCAGTTTGGCAAAACCGTCGGTGGCAGGCCAATAAACGGGCGCAAGGAAGGAGCCAGATCGGCGCAATAAAACCACTCCTTGTGCCAGCCCTTCAGAGAAGATTTCAAGGGCAGATTGAGATACGTCTTCTTCCGTCGCTCTTAGTTGGAAGACCGGGCCCATCACATTGATATTGCTCTTGGAGGGTTTGAGGCTTGATATGGAACAGATGTCGGAAGAGGATGAAATGGGGTTCGACACCCAACGAAGCACTCGCAAAGAGTAACAAATATAGAGATCTGAAGAATGGAGTTGGGGTTCAAATGCACCAATTCGAGCCCGTAAAAGCCGAGAATGCGGCGGAAGAAATCAAAAGACGGAAGACACAAGCCTCGATCGAAAAAAGAGGCGAAAACTACCGTTTCACTAGGCCGGGGATTAGGGATCGACTCATCCCTAGCCGCCCGGCCGGCGCAGCGGCTCACCTCTGGCTGGGCAACTTCAGTTCGCTGCTTGCCGGGGGGCAGCCACTTCATTTCACCAAGCTGCATCTGAAGGATCGGCCAAGAACGCGCCCCCGGCGCACGCGCGCCCCGCAAGATCCATTTTTGATGCCTTCTTTTTGGTTGTGTGGCTATGACTTAGAGGCGATGAGATTTGGGGAAAAACAAATTCGGGGGGCTTGGAGCAAACAAGGAGGATTGAAATGCCTGAGTTCGGGTGGGGGAATAGCAGCAGCTAACCCTAGCCGAGCGGGAGGCGAAAAGTTTGGGCGCGAAGGTGGAAGACGAAGAGATTGGCCGATTTGGGGAAGACGAGGAATCTTTTTTCTCTCCCTGTCTTTTTATAACCCATGCCGACTAAATGGGCTTAGGCCTACACAGTTAGCACTGGGTCGACAAGATATGAGTTCCTACAGTAGCATGCTCCATGTGGGCCGCCCGCAGGCTGAGTTGAAATTATAGTGCTGGTGCTACTAACAAGAGCCGATGAGGTAAACAGATATGCTTCATGAGAGCCTTATTGCTAAACATATATGTTTGGATATCTGTTTTATTCACCAGGTCTCGAGGGTATATCCTTACAAGTATCACAAGCTGGTCTTCATTAAAATTGGAGATGCAGGTATCTTTCTCGGGTACACCTGACCACGCCGTGGATCTATCTTCATAAAGTGGTACTCGGCCTACATGCGTGGCCATCAGTTGCCATGAGCAACATTTTACCCGCTGACATGATGCGGAAGAGTCGAACTTTCGAGTAGTGCACTACTCGGAAGAGACTATAAATATCTTTTGAGCGCTGAATGATGCGGAGGAGTCTAACTTTTGAGTGGGACGCCACTCGGAGAAAAGACTATAGCGGCAAACCCCCTTTTTCAGCTGAGGGTATGACGCTGAAGAGTCTTATATACGAGTAGCATCCTACTCGGCAAAACTATAAACACATATTTCTGACTGACATCGAAGTCGAAGCAGTCCTACATACAAGTAGTCTCCTACTGGCAAGACTATAAAGTTTATTCTGGTTGACATGATTACCCGAAGAAGTCTCATGGTACCAGTTAGTAATCTACTCGGAAAGACTTCAGGTTAAATATCTTTGACTTTATGTTTAATTGTCTCACAATTAAGCACAAAGTCGGGGCTACACCTAATAGGTGCGCCTATTCGGTGCACACTATTCATGTTTCCCCTAATATCTGCTCGTGACATGCAGCCCTTCATTAGCCTCGCTGCAGCTGACATGAAGCAGCCACTCGGGAGCAGATCTTACTCAGACAAATGAGGTACTCGGGTGCACTGGCACTCGGGTAACCTTCACCGTGAGGACAATAGCACTCGGCATAGCTGTGACTCGACTATGAGAAGGTCTCAGGGGCTACTGTGGAGGCCATGGGCCCCGGGTACCTCATTACTAGCATACTGGGCCACTCAGATAGAGGGATGGGCCGAACCATGTAATTTAGAGATAAGAAAACATAGTCTTAGTGCCGGATAGGATCTATCTCTAAGAAGGAAATCCCTTGGCCGTATCCGGTTGGGATCCTTATCGTGTCCTATCCCCTAGTATACGTCGCTTAAAGGGAGGCAGGACTTTGGGTGGTCGTTCTTGGTGGGGCGGTTGGGGTTCGCGCCTGGCGGGTGCGCCCCTCAGGGAAGGACAACAAGATCATCGATCATCATACACCTCAGAGGAATAACACTCAACTGGGACGTAGGTAGTACTTACTCACCTTGAGGGCCTGAACCAGTATAATTCTCCTGTGTTCCTCTGCAATCCACCGAATTCACCCTCGCCGAGTAGCCCCGTAGTTTTATTGCCGGTGCAAAAGCATCGACAGAAAGAGAGATTCTAGGACACTTGCCCATAAGAATAAGACCGACTTAACTACTGTAACTGTCCCAACTGCCATGTGCACTAACCCCCTGAAATCACTTCCTCCCTACTGCTACGTTGAAATGAAAAATACCCACCTCAACCCGCTTAGTTTTAGACCAGACTAGGCGGCGGGCGGGCGCCGCTAGACGGTTCGCGCGGCATACGATTATTGAGTTAGCCCAAGTGAGGCGGGTTTCGTTCGGCCTGTCAATAAAGCTTATTCTCGTATAGAAATAGATAAAGAAGAGCTCCAATTAGGGCAGGCGCGCAATAAGGAAGGTATGCGCGATTGACGCAGGCCCACCAGATACTTCAACTTTCAGTCTTCGAGATATACGTACTGGGCTGCCTGGAAACATGTTAGGTCGGTGTGTTAACATTCCATTACTAAGAAAGCTTTCTCCATCCCACGTTGCCTCCCCTCGATACCGAGAACCACCTCTTTTCTCTAGCTAGAGAGAGTGCTTGACTTTGATCCGGTGAATTCCTTATTTGTTGTGATGATTTAGCTTGCTTATTAGCGTCGTTTAGGCCTTTGTTTGATGATCTAGTGGTCGTTCCTGGTGCTTTTTAGTGGGGATGTGCCCGGCTCCTCCTTAGCCCTCGAGCAAGTAAGGGCTGCAACGAGAACATTTGGGTGAGCGCTATATCTATGACTTTTCCCATTATGGAATTGAAGTATGACTTTTCCTATTATCGAGATGAACGTCTTAACTTGAAAGTATAACTAGGATAGGAGGCACGGGAAACCCATGCAGCGCTATTTTCTCGCGCTAGGTGATGATTGGTTATTTTGTTATCGAAGTCAGTATTGGAAACAAAGTCTAAGGTTTCTTTCTGCTCCTTCAAAGATAGTGCTCTGGTACTGCTCTGCCAAGAGGAACTTGATTAATCTAGGGTGGGCCACATAACTAGTCAAGTGCGCATTTGCCTATACACAGGACAGGGGTAGAAACTGAATGTAGAGAGAGTGTAGAGTGCCAACCAGTTCACCACTTATTGTATTAGAATGTTAGGAAGAGAAGGATCTGCTATTTGATAAGGCCCAATGCCTGTTAAAGGAGTGTCCTTGCCATGATAACGACACAGGAAACGACCCAACCTACCTCTAGGGGCTACTGTAGTATATTTTGTGGTAGATTGGTTGGCTTTGCTCTCTTTCTAAATGGAACAAGGTGAAAACAAACCTAAAAGCTATAATCGAACTATTTCCTCGCTCTTTAGATAAGCATTCAGAAGTAGGTGTGCAGATCTCTATCTAAATACGCAGCTCATTGATTCCGGAAGTCCAGGAGCAAGAAAATGCGATGCGGGTGTCTAGCTTTTCTCGCTAGTGCGCTCAATCCGTTGCTTGTTTGGGTCGCAATGGTGAAATTGGAAGGTGCACGACGGCACGATGCGGTGACACTTGTGTTTCTGAAATACAAAAGGGGCGGGAAACAACTGTAGCTCCTTGATTGGCTTACGCAAGTTAGAGCCTTATGAAAGAGGGAATGACTCCTCTATTAATAGGAAACTTTTCTTTAGGCAAATGAAAATTTTTTGTCCTATTTGTTTGAGCCTTGATCCAGGTAATGAGGCTATGGCCTAGAAGGATTCTTGAGTGCTGTGGTCCTTACTACCCTTCAGTGACGGGGATAAACTTAAACCTAGTCCTTCGTCCTATTTCTTCTACTAGATCCTATCTTTAGCAGCGTGCGTCTTACTATAGTTATAGTGGATGTTATACAAGGAGAGAGACATTGCTTAAAAGCACAATCTTTGACATGTTCTCAGTTTAGACAGATGCATATTATTTAGAAGGTTCCCATCATCAATCAAAAAGCTCCAATTACCTTTCCGAACAGATCGGAAAAAAGCACATGTGTTTAGCTATATATTCAAATCTTACTCACCTTAGAGGCCGAAATAGTGTTATGAATGTTGACTCCTCTTTTCTAGCTTGATAGCAAAGAATCCCTTTGAAGAGTAGAAATCAGTCCAGCGCTTTTGGTTTTTCTTTCCTTGATCATGTTTTCTAAAGCACCCACTGATAGTGATGTTGTAGTGGAGATGGTAAGATTGGATGTGGGAATGAAACAGCTGCGGAAACTCATTTTCGAAAGGGGGTTTCCTTATTTACTTTATTTAATAGAAGAGCTGCTTCATGAAGGAAACACCTGACACTCAAATCGAAAAGCCCAGAAGGAAGCCTTTAGGCGGTGTCTGAAAATAGCAATTGAGATCAAAGCCATCGCTGCATAAACAAATAAACCAAGGCTCGATTTCATGTTTCTTTTGAGAAAATCTAGTACCTAGCCTATACTTCAATGCATACTGGGACTGGCCTAGGTGATCTCCGACGCCTGCCACTAGATGGAGCCGTGTGTTAGTGATATGCTCTAGAGGCAACATGGAGATGTTATATATATCACTTGCTATGTTTATAATGTATTGATTTGTTCCTTGAAAGAGATATTATCATTGTTGATCAATGAGTACGTGACTTATTCATGAGACTCCTAATATCAAATATTGCTATTTCTAAATGATCCCTGATTATATATCATATGAGTAACAAATATGATTCTAACATCAGCATATGTATTGATTGATGATCATGTATCATGGATCATGGTATGGAGATACCAAATCGATAATATGGACATATGTTAGTGAACATATGTTGGATAGACCCGCCATGAGATACTACAGAGATTTCATGTGTCATCAGTTAGTCTCAAGTAGTGATTATGTAGAGTCCTTAGACTTGAGATCATCATGGTTCCCAACATACGTAGTATCTTATTTTGGGACTACTAAACACTACTCCGTAACTGGGTAGTCATAAAAGTAGTCTTCGGGTTTGCTATGAAACATGTAGTGGGATATGAATGATCAAGATAGAATTTGCCCCTCCTTACGGGAGAGATATCTCTGGGCCCCTCGATGTAATGAATTATGGAAGTGCATGGCCATGCTAGTGTGATTGAGGTGTCAATCACAAGTTTGTAATCCATCACAGGATCAAGAGAGTGATTGAGCTATTAAGAGGATGACACAAGTCTCGCCTTGAGCTCAATCGATATCGTGAGGCAAAGGGATTTGTATATGAGGACATTACAGGTTCAGCCGATATGATCTTTACGTATATTTTGGGGTTAATATGCCTTGCTAGAGGCCGTTATTAATAGGGTGACCAGAAAGGCGTTTCTGGGTCACAACAAAATATACATAAACCTACTGGGTCGCACGCTTAAAGGGTTGGAACACTTATTCAAATGTGATTCGAATATGGGCTCGATTCGGATAGAGATCCGAGTAGACTCTTACTGGGCCCCGGTCCACGAGGCCCGAGTGAGGTCTATATATAGGGAGGCGAGGGGCCGAGGAGATTCAAGTTTTTCTGTGACTCGAGCTAAACCCTAGCCGCCACTCCCAAGCCAAACCCTAAGCCGCTCATGAGTGCTAGTACACTCGCAATCGGCGTTCCAGCCCCGGACGTGTGGATACCGGTGGAGGCGCTGCTCGTTGCGGTGTTGATCGGCATCGACGCTGATTAGATCTGTGGAGATCGACTACTTCCACTACTACCTCGACACGCGCGTGGTTGGACCAGCTTCTCCAACCCTTCTTCCGCTGCACTGCGCGTCTAGTGGTAATGATTCATGATCCCTCTCTCGCATGATGCCCTGGTGTGCGCAGTAGAAAAGTTTTGTTTTCTGCTATCGTAGCCTGCGCGTACTCCTTCAGTGGTATCAGAGCCATCTTGCGTAGTTTGCGATCTGGATCATTGCATATGTTGATATGCGGGAGTAGTAGATTAGATCTATTGCAGTCTAGATTAGTCGGTTCATGTGATGGATCGATGAAGGCACAGGTTGATATGATCAATCTGTGAATAGGGGTTAGACGAGCCATGGATCAGTGAAAAAACTAGCGCCCTAGAGAGTGTCTCGGATCGGCATAAGGTGGTTATGCCGAATGCTAGGTTATGGATAAGTGGAAAGACTAGCGCCCTGGAGATTGTCTCGGATCGGCATAAGGTGGTTATGCCGAATGCTAGTAGGTTATTGATCAGTGGAAAAACTAGCACCCTAGAGATTGTCTCGGATCGGCATAAGGTGGTTATGCCGAATGCTAGTAGGTTATGGATCTGATAGCCCTGCGCCAGTGGAAAAACTAGAGTCCTGGAGATTGTCTCAGATCGGCATAAGGTGGTTATGCCGAATAGTTTTTCCACAGCTGTGGGCACCCCAGAAGTGCATTATGGAGAGTAATTATTATGACAATGCGAAATATCTAGATGGATGGGGTCTCGAATAAAAACCGAATAAATGCAGTAACCATCCATCCTCATCGCAGCCTTGCCATAATCTTTACCTACTCACAATACAAATCCAACGCGCCGAATTCAGAAATAAAGAGATATTTGGAGAGTTGATTCACCAGTCCCAAACGGCGAAGTGTGCCCGTCAAACCACACGAAAGTGGCAACCAAATACGATACACACTTCTGGGGACATGGTCTACGGTTGAACCAACATCCATGCATCTCATCATTTCTAAATTCATACTCATGTTCAGCTAGTCCCTAGGAAAGCGACTAACTTCACACTTTCATCGCAAGCAATTGATAAACATCACAAGTACTCTAAATATGGATAAACGAGCAGCAGAGTTATATATATTACATAGAGGGCTCACACCCTAATTCATCACAAAGTAACCCAAAATATAGCAGCGGAAAAATATAAACATAAAAGATAAAACCAGTGGTGCCAAACCAAACCACAGGGCAACCGACTGGGATAGAGCATAACTTCAACTACACATTATCCTCGCCACCCTCGGCGGGATTATAGTAGACCACATCAATGTTGTCGATATCCTCACCTGAAAGATATGCAGCGTGAGTACAACAAGTACTCAGCTAGACTTATACAATAATAATAGAACAAAGGAGTAATGCTAGTCTCTACATCAAGGAGTATGGCTATGTCGATCTGATTTTGCATAAAGCTAATTTTATTAAGCAAGTAATACATTTAAAACATAAGCATTTGTGAAATAGCTCAATCTAAAAATTTAGGACAGCAAGCTTATAGTTCTGAAATGGAAGTAAAAATGAGCACAATCCCATGCTCTAACATCAACAATGGGCCACCATTGCCCAAATAATTATGCTACACAAGCATACCATCTTTCATGGCTAAAACCAAGCCATATTTAACATCAAAGCCTTTTATATAGATCCATCCATCCATGACTATCCTAAGTCATGGTATAACAACATAATCCCATAACCACATATCCCAAGTTGGATGCTAACATGACTAACTAACACATCAAGCGGTCGTCCTGTAACCGTGGACACGGCTATTCGAATAGTTCTTACTCTGATCAGAGGTGTACTTCTTTACCCACACGATGTGATAGAAGCTAAACGGCTACACTCTAGTTTGATCCGTACCCGTCGGTACCCACACTCTACACATTGAGTGCGGACTAGAGGTCACAACCAAACCTTTCCCACGCTTAGCCCCAACCACCTAAATCACGTCTGGGCCCCCGATGACTTAGATCCACACACAGGGTTACTAAGACGGGCTCACCGTCGCGGGAGGCACCTCCGTCCCTAACCAGGCGCGCTGAGGTCCTCCAAAGGAATAACCTTCCTCATGACTGACGGACGGGCGTAGATGGCCACAGCCTCCCGTGCTACTTAGTTAAGCTGTCCCATTCCCGGCGTGTGGAAGTACGTAGGGTGCTTGAATAGATGTCAACATGTTTAGTCCTTAACGACCCAGACGGAGCTACGTGCATCGGGGAAACACCATCCCGTCATCGCCCTATCATCCGTCCAAGTCAAACATATTATTAATTATGAATCAGATGTTATTCTTTTCAGATTTTAACCCATCCATTCGTATTAAACTAGCTTTGAACCGAAAGCTCCATCTATCGGATTTTTCTAAGTTTAGAAATAAGCATGGCTAAGCATTCGATAAAATAAAAATATCCCAAAGTCCTTAACCAGGGGTGACAAGGAATAATATGGAATCAACAACCAAGGAATGGAAATGCATACAATTGGGTAATATTCTCTCTACCCGTTTTCCCATTTTAAATAGACCAAGACATGCATATAGGTATTGCTTTCGCAAACAAATCAATTTATTGAAAATATAGGTTCAATATGCTTAGATGCTTGCCTTGCTACAGCGATGGTTCAAACTCAACCTCTGGTTCTTGCTCCACGTACACCGAATTGTCTGAATCTACCGATAAAAGTGAATATACAAATAAGAATCAATTAAATATGCTTATGCAAAAATGATCAATAAAATATGAGATATATACAGTAGGTAGGGCATGTCCTAACAAGATTTTAGGAGAAAGAACCAGGTCATTTGCATCTCTGGATTGGGAGATACAAACATAACAAGCGAGGAAGGCTGAAAAATGGCAGTTTTGTAATTATTTAGATTGTAGCCTTAAGTTATTATATTTGACTGACATTTCCTATTAAGATTTTAAGAAGGCATGTATTTTTTTTTATATATAAGAGCACAACCTACTGGTTCCAACAAAATTGGGTTCACTGAAATTTGATTTAAAATGATTTAGTTGTGAATTTTATAAGTTTATCGAAAAGAAGGATTAGAAATTACTTAGACCTATTTTGGGAAGGTAGTTTTGTCAAATACAAATTGTCCACAGTAAGGTTACAGTTTTCTGAGTTAAACAAAAGTGGTTTCACATTTTTAGCAATTAGGATGAATTTCCTAGAAATTTATGAACTTCTAGGTTATAAAGAGGTATATAAAAAGTATTTTCATTTTTAGAGAAAAATCCTACACAGAAGTCCTCACTTTATTTTATAACATTAAATAGAACATTTTTATGGATTCAAGGAAATTTGGTTCACCTCAAAAGGAGTTATCATGGATTTTATAGAAATATTCCAAGTTTCTAGGCACAAAATAAGTTATTATAACTTCATATTTTTTATGGATATTTTCTGTAGAGAAGTGGTATTATTTTATTTCACAGTATTAAAGTTCACAAAATTACAGAACTAACAAAATTGGTTTTACTCAAAAAGGAGTTAAAATGGCAAAGTTATGGATTTACAAAGTTTACTATTTTTTCTATTGGGAAAAATATTTCCTTAATCACTTTTCTAATTCTTCTTCTTTTCTTATTTCCCTTCCAGCTCGGGCCCACCTGTCTGCGGCACACAACATTGGAGGCCGAGGACTGGCTTGCCGCCGGCTCTGTTCGTCGGCAGCGGCGGCGAACGGCGGCTCGGATGACAGTGTGGCCAAAAGAAGAAAGGAAGAGGAAGACGAGGCGAACACATCGGTGCAAGTGCGGTGGTCGGTGGTGAACTGTAGCTTGCCGGTGACGAGGATAAGCAGCGACTATATTCGGGTTGGCGAGGCCGATAGAGCTACGGCTCGATTCAAAGCAAACTAACACATGCATAGGCGTCCACTTGGTACCAGACAGCTCACCGAAGGTCTTGCTGAGGCTGACCGTGCTTGGACGTCGGCGGTGACAGAGAAAATGGCTCGGCGGCGGCGGAAATCTTTTGGACGACGGCGTTGGCTCGACTCGGTCCAGGAGCTGGCAACCCAAGGAAAGAATGAGGTTGCTAGGACCCTAGGGGTGCTTCCAGAGTGAGGAATTCGGAAAGCAGGCTCACAGGGGAGTGAGGAATTCGACGGCGGGCGGCTAGATCGGATCGGGGAAGATGACGGTGGATCTCGAGCTTCGGGGTACCGCAGTTCGATTCCTTCGGTTGGCGGTCTTCTGGAGGCAAGGCGACGCAAGGGCTCGCCTGGCGACGTACTGGATCGGCCGGAACGGCGACGGAGTCATGGCGGCGGCACTGTAGGGCAGAGACAGAGCACGGTGGCGCCACGGCGACTTCGGCCAGTGATCCTAGGGCAACCAAGTATAAAAATGGAACGATCAGAAGGTTTAGATCACGTTCCCGAGGCTTAGAAAGGATGGAGCTCACCGGATCTAACTTAGGCTCAACCAAACACCTTTGGCAAAGGAGAAGATGGGCTTGCCGGTGGTGATCCTTGAGGTGTCCGTCGGTTTTCTCGGTGGGAACGTGAAGAGGTGGAGGAGGAGACTCGGCTGGCGTGTTTTTGAGGTGAAAATATCGAGGTTTCCCAGAGGTGTGCTTAACTCTGTGTCTCTGTGTGCTGTGAGGGAGAAGAACAGGGTGCTGACATGTTGGCTCATGCAAGTGCTGAGCTGCTCCATTCCACAATGTCCAGGGTGGGTCCCACATGTAAGACAACACTTTTCTACACATATTTGGCTAGATTTAGTCTATGACTAGTGGGTCCATGAAGGGGAAACCTAGGGAGAAGAGAGAGGTGTGGGTGAATTTCCTTGGTGCAACACACTGTCCATGCTGTGCTATGGCTTACAAGTGGGCCAAGGTCTTGTGGGTCCCACTAGTCAGTGACTTGAGAGAGGAGAAACCTCTAGAAGCTAAGTCTTGTGAGCTGTCCAACATGCAGTCTTGGTATTACTGTTTTACTAGGTTAATGAGGAGCATAAATTATGGGAAAATTATTGGAGGTAGAGAAAGATGTGTTTAACCTGCCGACCAATTTTCAGGGTTAGAAGTGGTCTGGCTAATCTGTGGTGAAATTGCAAATTAGGCATCCTGGTCCAGTTTTTCTGCAGTGCAATTTATGTCCTAGGGCTTTGCTGTTATTATTTTATGTGATTTATTTGGGAATTAAATTAAGCCAAAAATACTGGTGGTAGGGTTCATGTTGGCACACACTTTGGGGAAAGGGTTCTGTCTAATTAATCTTCATTTTTATTTGGTGAATTTTAGAAGCATACCTATTCATTTTTAGCTAACTCCCTAGTCTAGCTGATTTGAGGGATTTTATTGGGGTACTTACTGAAGTGATAAAATCATGTAAAATTTACAGTAGATTAATTATGTGGGATATTATTACAGGAATTTTTCCCATGATTTTATGTTTGACCAATCATTTTTAGAAATTCCTTAGGCTATACAAATGCATATGCATCCTATTATGAAAGTGCACCTTAAGATCCAAAAACAATTCAAAAGAAAGCCAGCACATGAAATGGTACTTAATTCATTTATCTCTATATTTTTATGTCAGACTTTTATCTATACATATTTAGTCATATTACATTTTCTGTTTCTTGTAAATTATCTCCTGAAATTAAATCTAGGGCTATGACAACAGCGATTTCATAGATTGGATCTATAAATTTCGTAGGGTGTTCACATTGGTTTCTAGGACCACCGTGCGAACCCCCCTTGCATAGCGTCATAGATTCACATCGTTAGGTAGAATGCAATTCTACGTCTAACTTGTTTTTGCAGAGAATGATGTGAATTAGTATGGCCCTATAGTTTATTTGGAATGTATGAGATGTATATGATGCATATAACATTCGTTCATGACCTACGTGTCATGATTTTTTAGCTTTTGTTAACTGTCTTAATTGTATTTAACGACCTGCGTGTCAACCTTAGTGCTTGAATCCATCCTTGTAATCTTCAATTGCTAGCTATTATAGGTAGTAGCCTAGACTTGAGGTTACAAGTTTTCAAGCATGGTGACCCAAAGAAGAGATGTGGAGGATGAAGATCATCTACACTTACATGAAGATGGGGATCACCATCCTTTTGGGTCATACTAATTCACAGATGTATGTGTTTATCTATGATGTTTTCTATCTTACTCTTATGCAATTATATATGTGATATGTTGCTATGGTAGGATAGAGCCCCTCATAATAAAAATTAGGTGTTTATGCCCTTCCATATGTTGCACCAAAAGATAATGATCACCATATTGTAGGCCTACCAAAGTAGGATGCAGTTGGTTATCATCATTATTTGGGGTAGATGTCAGACATCTACATGCGGAAGCATTTGGTTTACTTAACAAGATCATCAGAACAGTTTTGGATCTTGGGGCACGAGTTGGGGCCGAGCCATAGTGATGCCATCCAACAGGCAAGAGTCACATAGGGATGTGATTAGCAAGGTGTTGCTTACCCATGTCACCAATTTTCTAGCCGTGATGCCAAAGCTCACTAGGAATCGGTGAAATGAGGATCTTGACCCACTATGTAACTTAGAGGGAGTTTTGTTGCAAAACACATAGTGGGAGTCTTTTGTTAAATAGTTTAATAAAAGATGAATATAAACACAGTGCTAAACTTTGCATATTCTCATGTTGTAGATCATGTCAGCTAACGCAGCATCCAGTTCTTTTAATTTGCGATCTATTCTTGAGAAAGAAAAACTCAATGGAACGAACTTTATGGATTGGTATCGCAACTTGAGAATTATTCTCAAGCAAGAGCGCAAGGAGTATGTCCTTGAGACTCCTTTTCCTGAGAACTTGCCTAATAATGCTTATGTGGCTGCACGGAGAGCTTATGAGAAGCACACGAATGATTCTCTTGATGTGAGCTGTCTCATGCTTGCCACAATGTCCTCTGAGCTTCAGAAGCAATATGAGAACACAAATACTTACAATATCATTGTAGGGTTGCGTGGTATGTTTGAGAACCAAGCAAGGGCTGAGAGGTTCAACACTTCAAAGTCCTTGTTTGCATGCAGGCTTGCGGAAGGAAATCCCGTCAGCCCTCATGTGATTAAGATGATTGGCTACATTGAGAATCTGGAAAAGCTTGGTTTTCCCCTTAGCCAAGAGTTAGCTACTGATGTGATTCTCTAGTCGCTCCCTCCGAGTTTTGAGCCATTTCATATTGAACTATCACATGAACAACATGGACAAGAACCTTGGCTGAGTTTCATGGGATGCTTAAAACTGCCAAGGAAAGCATTAAGAAAAGCACCAGTCAAGTGATGATGATGCAGAAAGGCAAGGGCAAGCCCAATGTCAAGAAATGCATGGTCAAGAGAAAGTTAACTCCCGATGAGATCGCGAGCAGATCCAAGGCCAAGCAAGACAAGAAGGGCGCTGCTCCTGATGCAGTTTGCTTTTACTACAAGGAATCAGGACATTGGAAGAGGAACTGCCCAAAGTACTTGGAGGATCTCAAGAAAGAAAAGGGAATGGTGCGCGACTTCCACTTCAGGTATAAAATGTTATAGAGATCAATCTTGCTAACCTCATCTATGATTTTTGGGTATTTGATACCGGGATCAGTTGCTCACATATGCAAATCGTTGCAGGGCTAACAAGAAGTAGAAGTTTGAGAAGGAGCGAAGTGGATCTTCGCGTTGGCAATGGAGCAAGAGTGCTGCGGTGGTTGGTTGGCACCATGCCATTGTCTTACCTTCAGGATTAGTTTTGGAATTGAATAATTGTTATTGTGTTCCATCTCTTTCTAAAGAACGTTTTCTGCTTCATATTTGCCAAGCAGAAGGTTATGACTTTAGATCTGTTGGATAATGGTTGTTCTTTTTATTTCAAAGATATTTCTATTGTCATACTCTATTGTGAATGAGCTATAACGTTCTAAATCTTGAAGGGGCACCGGTCTACTAACATTAATTAAAGAGGCAACGTTCCTAATGATTTGAATCCCACGTTTATTTGGCATTGTCGCTTGGGTCACATAAATGACCAACGCATGAAGAGGCTCCATAGAGATGGTCTTCTGCACTCATTTGATTTTAATCATTTAAAACATGTGAATCTTGTTTACTTGGCAAGATGACAAGGGCACCTTTCACTAGTCAAGGTGAAAGGTCAAGTGACTTATTGGCACTCATACATACTAATATATGTGGACCAATGAGCTCAACAGCTAGAGGTGGTTTTCAGTACTTCATAATTTTTACTGATGACTTAGTAGATATGGATATGTGTACCTAATGAAACATAAGTCTGAATCCTTTGAAAAGTTCAAGGAATTCCAAAATGAAGTACAAAATCATTTAGGTAAAACAATCAAGTTTCTACGATCTGATCGTGGAGGCGAGTATTTGAGCCATGAGTTTGGCAATCATCTGAAGGATTGTGGAATTGTTCCACAGTTAACTCCATCAGGAACACCTCAGTGGAATGGGGTATCTGAACGGAGAAATCGCACCTTATTAGATATGGTGCGATCCATGATGAGCCAAAGTGATCTTCCATTGTCCTTTTGGGGATACGCTCTTGAAACAGCCGCGTTCGCACTAAACAGAGTTCCATCAAAGTCAGTAGAAAAGACACCATATGAGATGTGGACAGGACAACATCCTAGCTTGTCTTTCCTTAAGATTTGGAGATGTGAGGCTTATGTAAAACGTTTGCAATCTGATAAGCTCACTCCTAAGTCTAACAAATGCTTCTTTGTCGGGTATCCTAAGGAAACAAAAGGATATTAATTCTATAAACATGATGGCAAAGTGTTTGTCGCCCGACATGGTGTCTTCTTAGAGAAAGAGTTTCTCTCAAGAAGGGATAGTGGGAGAACGGTGCAACTTGAAGAAATTCGAGAAACACCTGAAAATGTTTCAGCTCCTACAGAACCCCAGCAGGATGAACAAAGTGTTAAAGCACCTGTTGTAGACACACCGGTACCACGTAGGTCAGAGAGGTCACGTCGTGCACCTGAGAGGTACATGTTCTTGACTACTCAACAAAGGGACATATTGTTGTTAGACAACGATGAGCCTAAGACCTATGAAGAAGCGATGGTGGGACTAGACTCTAAGAAATGGCTTGAAGCCATGAGATCCGAAATTGAATCCATGCATAGCAATCAAGTTTGGAACTTGGTTGATCCACCTGATGGTGTTAAAACGATTGAGTGCAAATGGGTTTTCAAGAAAAAGATAGACATGGATGGAAATGTTCACATCTATAAGGCACGATTGGTGGCCAAAGGTTTCAAACAAATTCAGGGTATTGATTATGATGAAACTTTTTTGTCCGTCGCAATGCTAAAGTCTATTCGGATCATTCTAGCGATTGCTGCATATTTCGACTATGAAATATGGCAATTGGATGTCAAAACAGCTTTCCTTAATAGAAATCTGAATGAGGATGTGTATATGACACAGCCCACTGGTTTTGTCGATCCACAATCAGCTGGAAAGATATGCAAACTACAAAGATCCATTTATGGATTAAAGCAGGCGTCTCAGAGTTGGAATATTCGTTTTGATGAAATGATCAAAGGGTTTGGTTTCATCAAGAACGAAGAAGAGCCTTGTGTTTATAAAAAGGCTAGTGGGAGCGCACTTGTATTTCTGATCTTATATGTGGATGACATATTACTGATCGGAAATGACATTCCTATGCTCGAATCTGTTAAGTCTTCATTGAAAAATAGTTTCTCTATGAAAGACTCAGGAGAGGCGGCATACATTCTAGGCATCAAGATCTATAGAGATAGATCAAGAAGGCTAATTGGATTATGTCAAGATACATATATTGACAAGGTGTTGAAAAAGGTTTAACATGCAGGACTCGAAGAAAGGTTTCCTACCTATGTCACATGGTATAAATCTTAGCAAGAGTTAGTGTCCTAGTACACCTGATGAGCGGGATAAGATGAATGTGATCCCATATGCTTCGGCCATTGGGTCCATTATGTATGCCATGCTTTGTACATGTCCAGATATCTTGTATGCTTTAAGTGCAACGAGTAGATACCAATCAGATCCAGGTGAAGGTCACTGGATTACTGTAAAGAACATCTTGAAGTACTTGAGAAGAACTAAAGATGTGTTCCTTGTCTATGGAGGTGAAGAAGAGCTCGTTGTAAATGGTTACACTGATGCTAGCTTCCAAACTGACAAAGACGATTTCAAATCACAATCTGGATTTGTGTTCTGCCTAAATGGTGGTGCGGTGAGCTGGAAGAGTTCCAAGCAGGAGACGGTTGCTGATTCTATAACGGAAGCCGAGTACATTGCAGCTTCTGAAGCTGCTAAATAAGCTGTTTGGATCAAGAAATTTGTTTCCGAGCTTGGTGTGATGACTAGTGCCTTCAGTCCAATGGACCTCTACTGTGATAATAGTGGGGCCATTGCGCAAGCCAAGGAGCCTAGATCTCACCAGAAGTCCAAGCACATTTTACAGCGTTTTCATCTCATCCGCGAGATAGTGGAGAGAGGCGATGTAAAGATATGCCAAGTACAAACGGATTTCAACATTGCAGATCCGTTGACAAAGCCGCTTCCCCAGCCAAAGCATGAGGCTCACACTAGGGCAATGGGTATTAGATACCTACATGGTTGACTCTAGTACAAGTGGGAGACTGTTAGTGATATGCCCTAGAGGCAACTTGGAGATGTTATATATATCACATGCTATGTTTATAATGTATTGATTTGTTCCTTGAAATAGACATTATCATTGTTGATCAATGAGTGCGTGACTTATTCGTGAGACTCTTAATGTCAAATATTGCTATTTCTAAATGATCCCTGATTATATATCATATGAGGAACAAATATGATTCTAACATTAGCATAGTATTGATTGATGATCATGTCTCATGGATCATGGTATGGAGATACCAAATCAATAATATGGACATATGTTAGTGAACATATGTTGGATAGATCCGCCATGAGATACTGCAGAGATTTCACGTGTCATCAGTTAGTCTCAAGTAGTGTTTATGTAGAGTCCTTAGACTTGAGATCATCATGGTTCCCAACATACGTAGTAGCTTATTTTGGGACTACTAAACACCTCTCCGTAACTGGGTAGCCATAAAAGTAGTCTTCGGGTTTGCTATGAAATATGTAGTGGGATGTGAATGATCAATATAGAATTTGCCCCTCCTTATGGGAGAGATATCTCTGGGCCCCTCGATGTAATGGATTATGGAAGTGCATGGCCATTCTAGTGTGATTGAGGTGTCAATCACAAGTTTGTAATCCATCATAGGATCGAGTGAGTGATTGAGCTATTAAGAGGATGACACAAGTCTCGCCTTGAGCTCAATCGATATCGTGAGGCAAAGGGATTTGTATATGAGGACATTATAGGTTCAGCCGATATGATCTTTACGTATATTTTGAGGTTAATATGCCTTGCTAGAGGCCGCTATTAACAGGGTGACCAGAAAGGCGTTTCCGGGTCGCGACAAAATATACGTGAACCTACAGGGTCACACACTTAAAGGGTTGGAACACTTATTCGAATGTGATTCGAATATGGGCTCGATTCGGATAGAGATCCGAGTAGACTCTTACTGGGCCTGGGTCCACGAGGCCCGAGTGAGGTCTATATATAGGGAGGCGAGGGGCCGAGGAGATTTAGGTTTTTCTGTTGACCTTGAGCTAAACCCTAGCCGCCACCTCCCGAGCCAAACCCTATCCACTCACGAGTGTTGGTACACTCGCAATCGGTGTTCCAGCCCCAAACGTGTGGATACCAATGGAGGCGCTGCTCGTTGCGGCGTTGATCGGCATCGACGCTGATTAGATCTACGGAGATCGACTACTTCCACTACTACCTTGATGTGCGTGTGGTTGGACCGGCTTCTCCAACCCTTCTTCTGCTGCACTGCGCGTCTAGTGGTAACGATTCATGATCCCTCTCTCACATGATGTCCTGGTGTGCGCAGTAGAAAAGTTTTGTTTTTTGCTATCGTAGCCTGCGCGTACTCCTTCACCGTGCGTGTAATACAAATTAACATTGTACAGGCGCCAGACTAATAGAAATATTCCATTTCCATTTAGAATATAATGATATACCTTGCCCTTGAATTTGCTTGGAGAAACAGTAGGCCGGTAGCAATCTTACACAAGTGGTTGATACGATTATGCAAGGAGACAGTGACAAGCATGTTCATCTGGGATGGAACAAGAATTGAGTTCAGATAAGCTGACTTTGCAAAAGAAGACTGACCAATGAAAATCCACCCCTCATCATAGTAAGGCATGAGGCCACCATGAATAAACTGTAACACTCCCATCGATTCAACCAACTTGAACAAACTCCTCCTCAATGCTCTAAATAAGTCAGGTCCCAATTAAGGTACCTAGGGACCAAGTGGTTACCAACAAGGACTCTCTCTGGAAAAGTATGCTCGTAGTTCCAGACCTGTAATCAGTTGCAATACAAATCGTGTTCAATAAAAAATAATAGAAATGAATGAAACATTTATATATGTACCTATATACTTATGATATATAAAATCACCATCAGTGCAAAAGGGCATCCAGAAATGCTTGGGCAGCCACTCTTCCCAGTAGTTGTCTGGTTTTGTACTATATGGGCCACCTCTTTCAAATTCTTTAAGGTGAGTATGTGCACCGCTGGACCCCAAGCATACTGCTAAAGCTCGTCAAGGTTTTAAACATAGTCCCAGAGAAACATAGGCCAACACGAATCATCACGAGTTCAAATCCTTTCTGCAAAGCCTTGATCCCGGCTTTCCAAAACACAAATTATTAGATTGCCTTGTTTGCATTCGAATCGAAATTAGAGCTACTACTAATACACTCAAGCTAGGGAATAGAAGAAGCAGCTTACTAACTTTTAGAATAAGCAGACCCGAGTTTAGGCGGTAGTTCCAGAAGAGGGTTAGCTGATGAATTGAGTAGAGCTGGCTTGTCTTTTGGATTTCTTTGATCTCGTGCATTTGCAAGGCGGTGCTCGTAATTTCCCCAAGAGGTTGCTATGGCTTGGAGGTCTAACGGACTTTCGTCCTTCGACTCCTATGGGCGGCTTCGGTACCTGTAGGTTCACCAAACCCCGACCCAATGTCACACGTTCTCCAGGTCCAAAGGGATCCAGTGCCCAACTACTGACTCCTCCCGGAATTGTGTTATCGGAGTTGAGCCAGGAATAGCCGTTAGTGGACACCTACCACTTTTCACCGGTTAGAGAGGCCCTCTTTAATACATTAAGAAAATATGTTCACAGGGGCCAGAAAGACTCGGTCATAGGAACTTAGACCACCTACGCACTGGTAAACGAAAACCACCTCAACCGGATCTGCTGAACGAAGAAGGCCACCCTGTCGATAGAATTAACGCCCCAAAACGGCCACAAGCTTTCCCCAAAAAAGGGGAGATACGCAGCTTACTGCTCACGAAAACATCTGACCTTATGGTCAAGTCATCCGCCTATCTTTCTGATCTCATTCGTTTTCCGCATAAAAAGTCATATTTCTTGGTGTAGATATCTCTCTTTGCAAATTGAGATACTGAGCCCCCCCAACCTACTGGTTGTTGGTTTGGTGGGGGAAAGAAGAGTGGGAACGTGGGCTTCTTTCACAGTGCGTACCTCTCTTTCTCTTCTTTCTTGCTCTGTTCTAGAAAGTAACTACTTCTCCGGAAGCAACGTCAACAACTTATGCAAGAAAACTCCTCCTTTCGTAACTACTTTTCGGTAGAAATACGGACTTCTTCCTATCAAACGTAAAGCAGCGCTTTCTTGGCAGAGTTTGGGGCAGCAAAAAACTTTAGAACTTGTTGGAGCTGCTAAGCATAACGAATCGAAGCTAAAGGCGGATCAAGGTAGCTTGCCCGCCAAGCCGCCTATAGGCGAAGGGCCAAAGGATGGAGCATACAAAGTCGATCGTGCACCTGTCGTGTGACCCGTTGGTCCTAAGCAGTGTCTTTCACGAAGCGACCGACCTAGAAACAACTCTCCTTTTAGGAGGCAGAAAAATGGAACTTCGATCTGATGCGGGTATCCAATCCCGCCACTCAGATGTCCAGCGGATTCCGGGGCCTTGACAAATGGCCGGTCAGCATTGTTAGAAGAGCAAAAGGCCTGGGGCATAGCAGGATGAACCAATGTGAATGAGTGTAAGCTTCGTTGCCCGAACACGATTGGTGCTGACCACACTAGGTGCTACTGTGGTAGCAAGAGAGGCCAGGTGGTGACAATTGAGAGGTTGTCACTGAGCATTCCGTCTCACACGGGAAGAGAGGTCAAATGGCAAAGCAAAAGGCCATACGCCCGTGTGGCTCCTCGCGGAGTATAGCTCACAGCCAAACAAGATTGGGGAACGGGGCAACGCCCATGAAGCTCCGGCAAAGGGAAGGCCTACCAGGCCATATGCTCATGGGTGTAGGATTCTTCGAAAAAGCGTGGTCCGACTCGGAGACCTGAGACCTTGTGATGCGACTGGGTGCCCGATCTTCCGATAGGTTTGATTTGGCGACGTGTGGACGTTTACGTTTTGAGGCTTCTGATCAGTAGATCATCACCACGCACTCGCTACACCCGCGCGTCTTGTCGTTATCAGCCATGATCTCACATAGACAACCTAATCACGAAGGTTTTGCTCCTGCAAACAATCAAAGAAATTTACAAGAACAAAGAAAACACAACCTGAATTACAGATGAATGTTTAGCACACGAAGTTAGGGTTCTACAAATCGATCTAGGTGGCGAAACTGCAATGGCAGAATAATCTAAGCAAAACCCAGCTCTAAATGACAACGGCTACTGAATACATATGAGTTGGGACGTCCTAGGGTTAACCTTAGAGCGCACACCTCTTGGGCTTAGCCCACGACACAATTATAAGGCCCAAGGCCCAAATAGAATCGGACTGGAAGAGGTACGTGTCTGGTTTCGATGATTCCAGACAGCTTGGAAGGAATTTTAATGTGGGACCAAAACCATCTGAAAGTAGACTCCATAAGCTTTCCAACAAGTACTCATGGGCCCCGAGAGTCCTTCTAGATCAGCGGTTAGGTCCATTTGAAGTTGATTCTGTCAGGAGGCCCGAATCCGAATCCAAAACGTGCAAAACTTCATCTCTTGCCTTCTATGGACGAAAAGTAACGTGGTGATGTAGGAGTAGACTTAGATAAGGTCTTGATTTGGTCCCAATCAACTTCTTTGATCATCCATGCATTCCTTGCGCTCGGTCTCTTTCCCTTTACCCAAGCAAGTATCTCTGTAAACAAGAACACACAAAACTCATGGGGCAGTAACGGCTGTTCAAATATATAACACGTAAATCTTACGTAGAAAGTATGCACCTCTGGTTGATGAATACATAAGGTAGCTTTGGCCATATCCGAGCTAGTGATGTCCTCATCATCCTCCCCTTCTTGATTGGAAACCGTCTGTGGTTTCAGCTTGTCATTAAACCTGATGAGCATATCTTTATCTTTCACAACATAAGGTGAGGTAGTGTTGTGCATATGTTTGGATTCTGAAATTTTTAAACATGGAGAACACTTTGTAGTGTCGTGCAGCTCACAACACTCTCCTTCTTGCAAACTAACCTGCAACTCATTTAAACAACTAGAGGAACTAGATAGAGAATTATTTATACTCATGCGATCCTCTAGACAAGACATGTCATTATGAAAAGGAGGTATATTAAAATTCAAACAAATGTATACTCTATACACATTATATTCTCCTTTATTATCATAATTACCAATAACATGAAAAATCATATGAGAAGGACATGGCAAATCAGATCTAGCAAATAATTTCTTCTCTAAACAATTGAGTAGACAAACATCATCAAATTGAATATAGCCCCAAGTATTTAAAGAAGATAGCAATCTAAGCTCTTTATTTTCCCTAGCAATGTGAACAACATGTCTAAAATCAGCACATGGTGGTTCAACAACATTACTAACATGTTCATTCACTAGTTGTGGCATGGATATAAGTGAAGCATTGTATAACTCTTCTTTATCACAAGAAATAGGAACCAAATCATCGTGTGACAAAGGTAATTTAACACACGATTCCACTGGTGATTGCTCTAAACTAACATGATTAGTGGACATATATAGCACATCAGAATTATCCATACCTTGAGTGAATGTAGCACCATTTCTGTTACCTTTATTCTCATTTTCAAAAACTGTAGGTGCACTCTTAATTAAACCATCTTGAAACATGCATGGAATAACATGTGGATCTTCTTTCTCTATGTCTTTCTTCTTTTCCTCATTACCTTGGCTCTTCTCTGCTTGCTCCATCTATGTGCTCAGAACCCGCTGAACAATAAGGCTCCTATAGTTCACTGTGTCATCACCACCTAAAGCCTGACCCTCACTGTCATCGTCATGGGTGTTGTCCAAGGCAGTAACATCATCATTGTCTTCTTCCACATCTGAAGTGCTAATGTAACCTCCATCTTCTGTGGCAATGGATGCTCGTTGGCTGGGACAATTCCTCTGCAACTGTCCAATCCCATGGCAGCGGTGGCACTGAAGTCCAGAAGTGCGGCTCGTGGATGCGACAGATGAAGAACTCTTGACGGGTTCCTGCATAGAAGTTTTACCTGAGGCCGCCGGTGGTGACGGCACTGCTGCAGCAGCGGTGGCAGGGGAAGAACGCGTGCTTGCTGGTGGTGGCGTTGTACGATTACACGAAGAAGGGAACGGCTTAGTCGATCTTGCGGTTGTTGTTGTTCGTGGCGTGAAGGAAATGCCAAAGTTGCTCTGGTTCCTCTGTTGACGCCCCTGCAATTCTTTCTCTGCAAGCATAGCAAGCTGGAACAAACGATTGATAGTACTATATTCCTTATAATCAACAATAGCCTGAATTTCACACCTCAAACCACTATAAAAACGACAAATTTTATCCTCTATATCCTCCACTACCCCACAACGAATCATGCTCCTCTGAAGCTCAGCGTAATACTCCGGAACAGACATAGTACCTTGTTCTAAATGTTGCAGTTTCTTACGCAAGTCACGTTGATAGGAAAGAGGAACAAATCTATTTCGCATGGCTTGTTTTAACCTATCCCATGTATTAGGTTGTAAGTTGGTTACCTAATTCTTGCCACCAGATTTTAGCAAAATCCTTGAACTCACTTGTAGCTTGCCTAACCCTATGAATTTCAGAAACTAGATGGAAATTAAACTTTTGCTCTACTGTCATCTCCCAATCTAAATAAGCCTCAGGGTCATATTTTCTAGAAAAGGAAGGCAAGGTAAATTTAACTTTAGCAAAAGAATCATCATTACCTCACCCTTGGTGGCGGTTACCTCCCATACCTTGCCAGTTGAATCACAGCCGTTGTCGTAGGCGCTCATCACGAAGTTCAGCGCATGCATCACTATTGTCGGCTTCCTCCTCTTCATTACCTCCGTCATCATCAATAAGTGGTGGTGTTGGGGTGACGGTTTGCTGCTAGCTATTCGATGCTATTAGTGAGGGTGGTAATGCTCCCCACTATAGCTGGAGGTCTTCCCGCATAGCATTCACGGCAGCTATATTTTCCTTAATCTTTTGATCCAGCTTAGTGATCTCCTCTTTTGATACACACTTACAACCTCTTCATGTTGAACAAGATGTGCCACAGATCCAAGGACCAATTACTCGCGCACGTGCCCATCAACTTAATCGCCAGGTGAATGCGTTCCTAAGTTTACATGGAAATATTTCTACGAATGGCATACTATTTAATTCTTGTGATGATTTTATTGTTATTAGGAACCTAGGAGAAGACCATGGAGAATAGCTCAAGAAACCAAATATTAAAGTGGAGACAACAAGTGCAAGTAAACTCCTATTCCCTCGACCAATTCAGTTTCGGGCTGGGAGACAGTGTCAACTTCAAACAGCCATAACTTTTGATCCAGAAGGAGTTATAGGGCCTACAAGTACTTGTTGGAAAGCTTATGAAGTCTAATTTCAGATGGTTTTGGTTTCATGCCAAAATTCCACCTGATTTATCCAGAATCTTCGAAATAAGTTGCCTTATTTTTCCTATCCAAGTCAGTTTGGGCCTTTGGGCTTTGTATTTGTGTCGTGGGCTAAACCCATGAGGAGTGCACTCCTCACAGGGCAAACCCTCACCGTAGGACGTCCTAACTCATATATATTCAGTAGCCGCCACCGTTTAGGTTGGGTTTTGCTTAGATTAATCTATCTTTGAACAGTTTCGCCGTTTATCGGTTTGTGAGACCCCAACTTTGAGAGTATAATCATTCATCTGCATGTTGAGTTGCAATCTTCCTTGTTCTTGCTTGTGTTCTTCAATTCGCATGTAGGGATTAGCCTTTGTGGTGAAGTCAACCGGGCAGCGCACGGTTGATAACAAGAGCAGACGTGGTGCTGCGATTGCAGGGTTCAGGTCTTGGCGATCAGAAGCCAGATCGTGAGTGCCAATTCTCCACCAAATCGAGAGTTATCCTTACCTAACGGAAGATTGGGCACCCCGTTGCCATCAAGTGGTATCAGAGTGAAGGTTGCCCGTTAGGTATCATCTTTTCCGCCCTATTTCAATCTTTATTTCCTATACCTAGAGTGCAGAAAAGCCATAAAAAAATTTTGGTAGTCGTAGGTTTTTCCCTGTCCTACAACCACGTTTAGCCTTTTGCATAATTATGTTTCTAAGTTTGCAGTGTTGAGTTTGTGTCCTAGGTCGAGTTCGGTGGCTGGCTTAGATTGTGTTTGAGTCCAGTTCGTGATCCATCCGCCACACCCCCATAAACCCTAGGCACCACCACCATTGTCTTTGTTTTCCCATATACTAACCATCTTGTGCTAGTGTTGGTCATTGTGTGTTCTGTTTTAGTTTCATATATCACATCCTTTGATCACCCTACATCTACATCCACCTCCCCAGCAGCCACCGCCACCATATCATCCCCGGTTTCACCACCTGATTCCGAATCAGCCTCCACCAAAACACTGATATGGAGGACCTTCCTTGAAACAGCTATAACTTTCGCATATGGACTCGAAATCAGGCAAATAAATAATCTACGGACATCTACAAAAAAATTCCCATCCGCTTCTCCCCCACTTGGATGGGTTGGCCGAAATCAGTTTTGCAAATTTCAAGCCAGAAAATTGGGTATCCACACTCCAAAGTTCTAGCATGATTTTTAAAGCACGCTCGTGTATTTCTACAAGCCACATCCTATATCAGACTGAGCTGCCACCTCCTGAGGTTGTTGTTCCTGTGCTCCTGGTTGGAAAAAAATATCAGAAAAATAAAAGAAAAATAAAAAAGGTGTGAAAAAAGAGAAAAAGAAAAGGAGAGGAGCACATAGGACACACCAGGGAGCCAGCTGTGTGTTGTTTTGTGCTGTGTTTTTGCCTTGTCCCTTTTTCCTTGCTGCTGTCCTTTTATACTTGTTAGTCTCCCTTGTTTTATCACATCTGGTTTAGAATGCGTTTAGGCCAGCAACTAGGACAAGTGCTTTGGACATTTATTCAGTATTACTATCTGTTATTGAATTGTGTGCTACTAACATATTTGGCCTCCCAAGCTCCACATATATACTTCTGGTCAGCACGGTCTCGACACTTGCAATCGCTAGATCACGCCCTCAAGGTATCATGAACCAGCCACCGGTTGTACCATTCTTTGCTCGCTAGTCTCAGAACCTTGTAAGAGCTCGGTAAGGTGCATCCATTTGCGAGTGTCCACTATCCTTGCATAGTAGTAGTTGATAGGGATAATTCCTTTGTGTTTTCTCTGTCTTCTTGCTAACAATGCCAGGGACCGACGATGAAATCTCAGAGTGCGTTCTTCGCAGTGAGATGCAAGGCTACATGGACCAGATGATGAAGGGGCTGAATGAAACTATTTTGGAGGGGGTCAACGCTGCTTTTGCCAAGCAGAACATAAACCACATGCTTGAAAGTCTGGACAGACGAGTAGCCACGCTGACTGGGAGGATTGATGAATTGGAGACCCATCTGCCATCCTCCGGAGATGATGCCAACTAGGACACGATGTATGATGACGATGGAGAGGTTGACCGGCAAGCGACAGAAGAGGCACGATTACATCAATGCCTTCGCCACAATCGTCAAGGTATGGGAGGAAACCGCCAAGGGCGAGGTAACGATGATCCTTTTGCTAAAGTTAAATTTCCCTTGCCTTCATTTTCTGGAAAATATGACCCTGAAGCTTATTTGGATTGGGAGATGACCGTAGAGCAGAAATTTAATTCCCATTTAGTTCCTGAAAATCATAGAGTTAGGCAAGCAACTAGCGAGTTCAAAGACTTTGCTATTATCTGGTGGAATGAACTAGTTAAAACTGGCCTAGAACCTGACACATGGGAAAGGTTGAAGCGAGCTATGCGGAGTAGGTTTATTCCTCCATCCTTCAAACTTGATTTGAGAAATAAGTTGCAACGCTTAGACCAAGGAGAAAAATTGTAGAAGATTACTTTCAGGAGCTACAAATAGGAATGTTGCGTTGTGAGAAAGAGGAGGATGAGGAGGATAAGATGGCTCATTTTTATGGGGGTTTGAGATGTGAAATTCAGGATATTATTTAATATAAAGAATACAATTCTCTTAACCGATTGTTCCATCTAGCTATATTAGTTGAACAGGAATTGTAGGGAAGGCCGCCATTGAGAAGGAACAATTGGGGAAGCACGTCTACATCGAGGCCTTCCATTGGGCAAGGCAAAAGTGTCCCTATTCAGAGTTCTATGCCTTCCACCAATAGGGCACCAGTAGCGCCATCTTCACAAGCTACCGGGGTGAGTAAATCTGTTCACGTACAGGCACCCGCAAAAAGCGCATCATCAGTTGCTTCTACGGGACGAACGAGGGATATCCAATGCTTCAAGTGCAATGGGATGGGCCATGTGCAACGTGATTGCCCAAATCAGAGAGTTCTCATTGCTACAAATGATGATGAGTACACTAGTGCTAGTGATGTTGATGATGAATTAGCACATGGCACTAACAATGTAGGTGATGAAGACGAGAGTGATGAGGATGTGGAGCACATAGGTGCGGAAGATACATGCAAGTACCTGAGCATTGTAGCACAATGGGTGCTAAGTGCTCAAATGGAGAAGGCAGAGCAAAATCAGATCCACAATTTGTTCCAATCAAGGTTCGTGGTTCACAATAGAGCATGCCGTGTTGTCATTGATAGCGGAAGTTGTAGCAACCTTGCTAGTTTAGATTTGGTTGACAAGCTAGGTTTGCCTACACAACCATATCCATGGCCTTACTACATCCAATGGTTCAACTCTTGTGATAAGTTGAAAGTAAGTAAAGTTGTGAGAGTGCAATTTTCTGTTGGAAATTACCATGATAGTGCAAATTTTGATGTCGTGCCTAGTTCTGTGCTTTTGGGTAGACCTTGGGAATATGATAGAGATATGCTGCACCGTGGTAGAACTAACACGTACACTTTCACACATAATGGCAAAAAGATTGAGTTGCTACCAATGACCCCTGCTGAAATTATGAAGGACGATATAGCACGTGCTGAAAATAAATCTAAGTCTGAAAATCAGCAAGTAGCTAAAGATGTGTTTCCACCTAAAAAGGAGAAAAAAGAGCCTGCTGCTAGGAAAGGCACACTTAAGTTGAAAGGAGCTTCCATGTTAGATACTAAATCTGAGATTTCTGAGTGTCAATTCTCCACCAAATCGAGAGTTATCCTTACATAATGGAAGATCAGGCACCCCGTTGCCATCACAATAACAGAATAGCAAAGCTGAATAAGTGTTCCAAACACTTGTAGCAGTCGCTGGCTGAGACACGTTCCTAGAACAAGCCTAACAAGCAAGAGTAAGAAACAAAGGACTTAGGACAACTCTCTCACACCAAGTCTCTCAAAAATCTTGAACGATCAGCTCAGCAAGCCTGCTCACTGAAAACAGCTCTCTATCCTTTTCTTTTTTTCTCTCTGTTTTTTTTTCTCTTCTCTTTTTTTTATTTTTTTTTCTCTTCTAGGAGTACACCTAGTACACAAGAATCAACCACAAAAGTTGGCAGCTCAATATAATGCACGGAGTGACCCTAGAAAAACACGCAGAGGTGCTCTGAAAAGAGTGCAGGAACTTCGGAGCTTGAAAACTCAGTCTTGCAGGCTAAATTTCATGATTTTAGATCAACCAAACTCAACAAAGTGGGGGAGGAGCAGATGTAAAATTTTCTGTAGATGTTCACAGATATAAAGTTTGCCCAATTCCGAGTCCATATGCAAAAGTTATGGCTGTTTTAAGACAGGTAGCGTGAACTAGGGTTTCGCGGTTTAACCCTATTGCTCCGGCTAGAGTATAAGTGCCAATAGGTCAAGCGGGGCTGACAAGGAGGCTAGCGATGTAGGGCGATTGACACAAGGCGGCTTGCGACCTATCTAAAAAGGCTTGCGAAAGCAGGTTAAAAGTTCAAGGCAGCTTGCAGTCTGAAACTGAGTAGAACTCGATCTCTCAAGGGAGGCTCTCGTGCAACGCAACAGCTAGAACTAGAACCACAAACATGACTCTAAACCAGTGACCACTAACTTGACCTAGGACACAGACTCAACAAAGCGAAACTGAAATAAATTTTGCAAAGGCACAAAGGGGTTTGGACAGGGGATAAAACTAAGGGCGTGTTTGGTAGGGATTCTCGGGGATGATTCTCAATCGGATCAATTGGAGCTGAGCCAAACAGGCAAAAAATCCCCCCGATTCTCAACCGAATCGATCCGCTGTGATTCTCAATTTTACACATGAATGGAGAATCAGGCAAAAGGTGGCTTCTCGTGAAAATCCAACGAACGAAAATTGAAAATCTCCATAAGTATTCACAAAATCCCCATAAGAATCATAATCGCAAGATCAAAATCATAAAATTTGGAGCTCTACTAAACAGGCCCTAACACTACGAAGAACACGGTGGTAAAAAATTTTTGGGTTTTTTGGACTCTAGGTAAGGGAAAACAAAACTTAACAGAAGAAAACACAAATGATACCTATCGGGCAACCTGATGCTCTGATACCACTTGATGCGACTGGTGCTCGATCTTCGATAGTTCGATTTGGCGTCGTGTGGATGTTCACGTTTTGAGGCTTCTGATCAGTAGATCGTCACCTCGCACTCACTACACCCGCGCGTCTTTTCATTATCGGCCACGCTCTCATGTAGTCGACCTAACCATGAAGGTTTTGCTCCTGCAAACAATCGAAGAAATTTGCAAGAACAAAGAAAACACAACTTGAATTGTAGATAAATGTTTAACACATGAAGTTGGGGTTCTACAAACCGATCTAGGCGGCAAAACTGCAATGGCAGAATAATCTAAGCAAAACCTGACTTTAAATGATGACAGCTATTGAATATATATGAGTTGGGACGTCCTAGGGTTAACCGTAGAGCGCACACCCCTTGGGCTTAGTCCACGACACAATTACAAGGCCCAAGGCCCAAATAGAATCGGATTGGAAGAGGTACGTGTCTGGTTTCCATGATTCCGGACAGCTTGGAACAAATTTTAATGTGGGACCAAAACCATCTGAAAGTAGACTCCATAAGCTTTCCAACAAGTACTCATGGGCCCCGAGAGTCCTTCTGGATCAGCGGCTAGGTCTGTTTGAAGTTGATGCTGTTAGGAGGCCTGAATCCGAATCCAAAATGTGCAGAACTTCATCTCTTGCCTTCTATGGACGAAAAGTGACGTGGTGATGTAGGAGTAGACTTGGGTAAGGTCTTGGTTTGGTCCCCAATCAACTTCTTTGATCATCCATGCATTCCTTGCGCTCGGTCTCTTTCCCTTTACCCCAGCAAGTATCTCTGCAAACGGGAACACACAAAACTCATGGTGCAGTAACGGCTGTTTAAATATATAACACGTAAATCTTACGTAGAAAGCATGCATCTTTGGTTGATGAATACATAAGGTAGCTATGGTCATATCCGAGCTAGTGATGTCCTCATCACCTTGGCTTAGCTACGAATGAAGGGGAGAAAGCTCTTCTCCGCCAGCGGCTTATGTAGTGGTCGGCCAATTAAAGCTCGCTAAGCTTCGCTTCCCCCCTTATGAAAAAAAGTAGTCGGCATTCTATAAGCGACTTGTCGAGTTTACAAAGCATTGCTTCTTGTAGTTGGCCCTCCATGCCTCCCTTCATTTTCTTGCCTCCTTCCAGCCCCGAATGCCTACTGACGTTAAGCTAACCGCCAGAAGCTCACCCTTCGGGTGTCGCTTCTTGCGCAGGAGGCCAAGCATTCTACCAGACGCCACGTTTGCCTTTACTAGAGTCTTGAGTTTTTCTTTCTTTTTTCATTATAGTTTCAAAAGCAAAGGTGAACAGCCCCCTGTCCTTTAGATTTGCATAGTCAAGGGCTTATAAGAAAAGTAAGGAAGGAGGCATGGAGATGGGAAGGCCGACCACTACACTACACAGAGAGATTTCTATACCAAGTCATGAGCGATAGCGAAGCTGCCTATAGGCGAAGGGACAAAAGCCCGTTAGACTTGATGGGAAAAAGTATGAAAAAAGTACATTAAGGTTACGAAGTCACTTAGCCTCGGCTCGGCTAAGGTTACGAAATGACAGAGTAGGTTCTTTGTAAGTAATACTAAGGAACTGGAAAAACTGTTCGGAAAAGGAGAAAAGCTAAGGTTACAGACTCACTTATCTGTCTACAAAGGGAAAGGTGTCGGTACGGAGTCACGTTAGCTGTGGATATAGACTAGGCTAAGGAACGGAGTCTTAAAGTATTTACCGAGACTACACTAAGGAAGAAGTCAGTGAAAGTGAGCTCGTCACTAAGAAAGCCAGTATCAGAAATGAAGCCCTTCCAAAATCAAAAGCAAAGAAGTCAAGGAACGAAGCAGCTTCTCTAATAACCCCATTGAATAGCAGCGTGAAGGCTTTTTCGAACTTATTTATAAAGGGGGGCTTCGACCTTCTTAGGAAGAGCCGTACAAGGCTGCTCACGTACGGTTCGGGAGATGAGCCACTGCACAGGGGCTTAGGTCAACACTTATATATTAGCCAGTCATCAATTGGAAGCGGGTAATATGGTGATAAATTACGATTGCTCCAAACCTTCTAAAAGCGGCTTCTTGCGACCCGCCCAAAGTGCTCATACATACCTTCAGTTCCAAGAGCTTGTTCACACAGTGAAGAAAGGTCAGGTTGAAGGAGGCAGTCAGCTGGCAGCTTCTTGGCCACGCCCCCTGCTTATAGACATGAGATATTGGATCTAAATTCAAAAGTAGGAAATAGCATACCATTAGTTGATATACGTTTGGGAACATGGGTACATGGTATTGAATGTCATCCAGGTCAAGGCGCAAAGCTAGCTCGGGCCACAGGATGACCAACTGGCAGGATACACTATACTATCATGGAAGGTACACTGGTCTCTAGTAAAGCAATGGTAGATCCATGCACTTGATGTCTTATGTTAGATCACTTAAGATGAGAGCTAATTTAGGATAAGGGTTAGAGAACTGGATGTTTATAGGATTAAGGTGCTAGATCTTGGCAGTGTGATGAGGAAGGTGGTAAAGTTTTCCGATTCAGCTTGCTCTCTATCGCCCGAAACGGCAACGGGTCAGGCAGCCGCACTCCCAGTCTCGGCGACGAGATCAGCGAACCTTCAACTATTCCGACCTATACGGTGAAAGATGGAACAGGCTAGAATGATCTCAGGTTTTCGATATCTCAACCATAGGTTGAATAACTAACAGAAAGGTTGTAACTATATGGGGAGATGGAATAGTGGTGCTAGAAATCCTCTAACTTGAGTTGGGTAACCTAGAATAGGGTCAAACTGAGCTGAAGTGTTCTAGGTTGACATGTATGGTTCCGTGATGCATCTATAAATGATGAGGGGTCATGAATAATCATGATGCAATTATTGATGATATAATGAATAGTGAAATGTGATTATGAATGACAAGACGGCATGCGTAATGTGGTGGAACCATAATTTAATGCCATGATGGGTTGTATGGTGCAATGCCTTAGATAACGCCTCATTTCCATGCAGAGGATGAAATGGTATGATGCAGATGCTCCATTGTATGATGCGAGTTATGACATGGTGCAATACTGCGGATGGTGCGTTGATGCTATGCACCAGATGGCGTGATGTATAGATGGAATGGTGCCATGCAATTGCTTGATGGTATGATGCAATCCATGATATGGTGCAATCACATATGGTTGCCATGATGCAAAATTGCTTGAATGTATGATGCATCATGTGACACGGAGCAATGTAAGATTATTATAACATGGTGCCATGCAGAGTATGGTGCAATACATGGCATGATGTAGTGCAGGATCATGAAAGCATGGTGCAATGCATGGTTGCAATATGATGATGCCCCTATGTCATGGTGCAATGCTCTATGGTGGTGCACATGTATTATGGTGCAACATATGGATACAATGGTGCAGCACACACATGACGCGATGACATGTTCATGCCTATGATGTAAGGTTTCACTAATCTAGGGTTTGATCTCTGGGTGATAGGGCTTTGGTACGAGATGCTATGGAGATCTAAAGGTCAGAAGTTTACTACCTAACTCTGTTTTGGCTTCTGAAATTTTCATTCCCCCTACCAAAGTCTTCTAGCTTACTCATGGAACTTCCTTGATAAGTGTAAATATATCTACAGAAATTTTCTACTGCATTGTTGGGGGTCGGCTACATGGTACTATCGGGAATGCATCCTATTGGTTTTGGTTTTGTAGCTAGGTGCACCATTTGAGTTTTCCTACTATGATAGACTCATCCTAAGGTTGCAAATGGTAGACCTACACGAGGTTTGTGGTTAGGATCCAATTGGAGACATTAGGTGAGGTTCTGAGATATAAACGTGGCGTAAAAATGTGGATGGGTTAGTTTTGTCCTGCGTATGTAGATGACGAAACTGGGCCTTAAAGTCATCCTAGAGATATGATAAAATTACGAAATTTTATATTCAAGTTTCAGGTAGAGTTCTATTGGCTCTGGAAAAGAATTGGAATTTTTGTATAGGTAGATTTCTGTAAAGGAGACAAACAAGATGGGCAGTGCAGTGCGGTGGTAGTTTATCAGGTGCAATTGTTCAAACTTTATTACTTAGGTTGTTGGTTCAAAAATTCCCAGAAAATTCCCAAGGCTTCCTCACTAGGTTACTAAGTTACTGACCAAAAATGATTATTTTATCACTTATGGTTTGGGCTATACAAAAGTATGAAGTAGGTAACCTACAGATTCCAGATTCTGAACATATCTAATGTGTGGATTATTTGATCAGGATACGGTCATCTAAAAAAAATTCCGAAGAAATTCATGAAGCTTACTGGAGAAGTCTACGAGCTACTGGTAAAAGATTAGAATTTTATCACCTATGGTTTAACTTACACAAAAATATGAAGTATGTCATTTACGGATTTCAGGACACGACCAGGTATTCTATTCGAATTTTTATTCAATGATGTATTGGTCTAAAAATTCCAGGTTAAGTCATGGTGCTACCCATGTGAGTCTAAAATCTACCGTCAAAATTTCTGAACTACTATTGCGACTGAAATCGCCAAATGCGTTGAAATGGCGATATGGTTGGCCTAACATGCTATGATGTATTTCAATAAGATCCAATGAAAAATCAAGTGAACTCATACTACTCCTACAATCTGAACAAGAACCTCAAAAGAATTCGACAAGAACCAAATACGTTCCTGCGAGGGGATAATTAGGACCGTGAACTACCCGTTGAAATAAAAGAAAGATTGAAAATCCAGATAAACCAACAATCAGATGGCCATAGTGGATATCTAAGTACTTCTATAGCGAGCATCTCTCAGCTGGGAGTACCCTTTAACGATTTATTTGGTGTATTCTTCATGGTTACGTATTTTATTTTTCAGAAGACTACAATCTGAAATTTTTAAGACTGCTGGACAGCAGCCAATTCATGAATTTCAAAAGGGAGCTACAGAAGAGATAAAATTCTGGAAATTTCTGTGATGCTTCTTGATGTAGTTGGTAACCTCCAGAAAAGTTGGCAAGGTAAGATAAGAAGCAGAACTCTCTGTAGAGAATCTTGAACAGCTGCTGGTCCAGAATTCCAGAACACGGGTCTTCGCATAGTTGAGCTTGAAACTTGAATGATTGGCTTCCAGAATTTGTAGGAAATTTAGGGTAGGCTTAGAGGACAGTAAAGCACCATTTAGTTCACTGGTTTATAAAATTTTACACTGTATTTAGTAAAGTGAGAGTAATTTTGCTTACACTCGACGTACCGGCTTCTTTTATCGAACTAACCTTTGAATGAGACAAGCATGGAGTTGATTTTACAAATAAAATCACAGCAAGGTGAGGAGATAAAATGAGACTCAGATGAGGAGGAATACTAGAAAGAGATGAGAAGCAAAAAGGATCACACATCCTAAGTGTTTTCATAAATAGTTCTTTTTGAACCTTTCGCAAATACTTTTGCAATTACCAAGCTAAGCTCTAGCCTACAGTCATTACTGCTCTGATACCAACCGCTGTGGGCACCCCAGAAGTGCATTATGAAGAGTAACTATTACGGCAACGCGAACTATCTAGATGGATGGGGTCTCGAATAAAACCCGAATAAATGCGGTAACCATCCATCCTCATCGCAGACTTGCCATAATCTTTACCCACTCACAATACAAATCCAAAATACCGAGAAGTGTACAAAAGAGATAATCATAAGGATAGCTTGCCAGTCCTCCCTGTCATACGCCCGTCAAACCACTCGATGGTGGCGACCAAACACGATACGTACCCCAGAGGACTCGAACCACAATAGCTATCCCCCAACCATCTCAATTATACACAACTCATACTCATGTTCAGCTAGTCCCCAGGAAAGCGACTAGCCTCACACTTTCATTGCAAGCAATTGATAAACATCACAAGTACTCTAAAAATGGATAGACGAGCAGCAGAGTTACAATTATTATCTAGAGGGTTCACACCCTAATTCATCACCAAGTGACACAAAAGATTTGCAGCGGAATATCAACACAAAAGACACGAACCAGTGGTGCCAAACCCATGCACAGGGCAACCGACTGGGGATAGAGCATAACTTCGACTACATATTATCCTCGCCACCCTCGGCGGGATAATAGTAGAGCACACCATCTTCGCCGTTATCCTCACCTGAAAAGATGCAACGTGAGTACGAATGGTACTCCGCAAGACTTACACAATAATAATAGTACAAAGGAAGCATGCTGGTTTCTACATCAAGGAAGAAGGCTATATTGATTTGATTTTGCACAAAGCTGATTTTATTGAGCAAGTAATACTTGAAACTATAAGCATTTTGTGAAATAACTCCATCTGAAATTTTAAGACAGCAAGCTTATAGTTCTAAAAATGAAATATAAATGAGCACCAACCGTGCTCTAAACATTACCCACGGGTCACCATTGTCCAAACAATTATGCTACACAAGCATATCCTTTCTCATGACTAAACCAAGTCATAATCATCATCTATGGGCTACCATTGCCCAAACAATTATGCTACACAGGCATATTCTTTCTCATGACTAAACCAAGTCATATTTAATATCCAAAAATCCCTTATATAAACCCATCCATCCATGACTATCCTAAGTCATGGTAACCACATAACCCAAGTTGGATGCTAACATGAGTAACTAACACATCAAGCAGTCGTCCTGTAACCGTGGACACAGCTATTCGAATAGTTCTTACTCTGATCAGAGGTGTACATCTTTACCCACACGATGTGATAGAAGCCCAACGGCTACACTCTAGTTTGATACGTACATATCTGTACCCACACTCTACACATTGAGTGCGGACTAGAGGTCACAACAAAACCTTTCGCACGCTTAGCCCCAACCACCTAAACCACGTCTGGGCCCCCGACAACTTAGTCGTGCGTGTATGATGACTAAGGCGGGCTTACCGTCATGGGAGGCACCTCCGGCCATAGCCAGGCGCGCTCGAGGTCCTCCAACGGAAATCCCTCCTCACGACTGACGGACGGGCGTAGATGGCCACAGCCTCCCGTGCTACTGAGTTAAGCCATCCCACTCCCGGCGTGTGGAAGTACGTAGGGTGCTTGAATAGATGTCAACATGTTCGGTCCTTAACGACCCAGACGGAGCTACGTGCATCGGGGAAACACCATCCCTTCATCGCCCTATCATCCGTCCAAGTCAAACATATTCTCAATTAATTATTAGAAGTTATTCTTGTCAGATTTTAACCCATCTATTCGCATTCAACTAATTTTGAACCGATAGCTCCATCTATCGGATTTTGCTAAGTCTAGAATAAGCATGGCTAAGCATTCGGTAAAATAAAAGTATCCCAAAGTCCTTAACCAGTGGTGACAATGTATAAACATGGCATCAATAACCAAGGAATGGAAATGCATACAATTGGGTAATATTGACTCTACCCGTTTTCCCATTTTAAATAGACTGAAGCATGCATATAGATATTGTTTTCGCAAACAAATCAATTTATTGAAAACATAGGTTCAATATGCTTAGACGCTTGCCTTGCTGCAGTGAGGGGTCACACTCAGGCTCTGGATGAACTTCCACGTACTCCGTATCCTCAGAATCTATCGATAAGAAGCAATATGCAAATAAGAAGCAATTAAACATGTCTATGCAACATGATCAAATAATTATGAGATAAATACAGAAGATAGGGCATGTCCTAATAAGATTTTAGGAAAAAGAACCAAGTCATTTGCATCTCTGGTTGGTGAGATACAAAAATAACAAGGTGGAAGGGCTGAAAATGGCAAAAGCCGAAACTATAGGAAAACTCTAAGTGGAAAATATGTGCTTGCCTTCTCTGGTAGGATTTTATGAGTGTGAGAATTTTTATGTGAAAATACATATCTTCCTGGTTCCGGCAAAATTTGGTTTACTGAAATCCGATTTAAAATGATTTAGATATGAATTTTACAAGTTTAACAAAAAGAAAGGTTAGAAAATTACTTAGGCCTATTTTGGGAGGTATTTTTATCAAATACAACTTTTCCACAGTAAGTTTACAATTTTTTGAGTTTAACAGAAGTGGTTTCACATTTTTAGCAAATAGGATGAATTTTATGGGAATATTTCAAGTTATTAAGCCCCAAATAAGTCAATTTTGCTTCATATTATTTTATGGATATTTTCTGTACAGAAGTTGTCCTATTTTATTTTACAGTAATAAAGTTCACAAATTTACAGAGCTAACAAAATTGGTTTCACTCAATTTGGAGTCAAATTGGAGAAGTTATGGATTTGCAAAGTTTAGCCATTTTTCTGTTGTAAGATAAATCTTTTAATTACTTTTCTTATTTCTTTCTTCTTTTCTGATTTCCCTTGCAGCCCGGGCCCGCAGGCCAGCGAGGCAAAGCAGAGCAGGGCGCGGGAGCAGGGCGCGGGCATGAGGGCGTGGGCGCGAGAGCGCGAGGCCAAGGGAGCGGACCGTCCGTTCCGGGAGTGTATAGTCCGGCCTGGCGAACAGAGGAGCGCGCAGGCAGACAGAGCCGGCGAGCTTCTCGGCGGCGGCGACAGCTAACGGCGGCTTGTCTGTGGTCGGGCCCAAAACAGAAAAGGTAGAGGAGTTCACGGCGGAGCTAAGGATGGTCTTCTTGACTCCTCGGGTGACCGGAATCCTACTGGCGGCGAGGATATGCGGCGCATGTTCTCAGGACACTGAGGCAAATCGCCTTACGGGCTTAAACCGGTCCAGCCAGTGCATGCATAAGCATCTAAGGAGTACTGGAAAGCTCACCGAAGGTCACGCCGGTCCTGGCGAAGCTGGAACAGCAACGGCGACGGCGAATGAGGTCCAGCGGCGGCGAACTCCTTCGGTTTCACATCGGTGGCCTTCTCCCGGGGTTCTGCAGTCGGGGTGAGGTGTCTAACAGGTTAGAGACTTCCTAGGGATGGCTCCTGTGCAATGAATGGAACTGAGGACTACCAGAGAGAAAGAAATCGACGGCGGCGGCAGTTGGCCGGACTTGGGGAATATGACCTTGATCTCGAGTTTCACTACATCCTTTCCTGATTCCTTCTGCCGGTGATCTTCTGGACGTGAGGCGATGAGGTTGGCGCAAGGGCTCGGTCGTCGGTGTACTGTATCGGCCGGAACGACCGTGATGTCCTGGCGGCGGAGCTGCAGAGCAGAGAGCAAAACACGGCGGCCTCGACCGACGGTCCTAGGGCAGCCAAGAACAAAAATGGAACTATTAAAACGTGGAGATCACGTTCCCGTGGTCAAGAATGGATGGAACTCACCGGATCCCACTCGGGCTCGGTCGAACACTCTCGGCAGAGGAGAGAAAGGGGTTGCCGGAGGTGATCCTTGCGGTCTCCGTCGGTGTTCTTGGTGAGGACGTGAAGAGGAAAGGGAGGAGAGATGGCTGGCGTGTTCTGAGGCGAAATGGCCGAGGTTTCCCATGGTGGAGCTCATCTAGGTCACTCTGTGTGTGCTGTGGGAGAGGAGAACGAGAGGAAGACACGTCTGCCATGCAATGCTGAGTCGTCTCCACTGCTACAGTGGTCAAGGTGGGTCCCACATGTCAGGAAACAGTGTTCTACTCATATTTAGCTAGATTTACTCTATGGCTTGTGGGTCCAAGTAGTGTAGTCTAGGAGGAGTGGAGGAGTATGGGTGAATTTCCTGGTGAAACACACTGTCACATGCTGCTATGAGGCTGACAAGTGGGCCAGGTCTTGTGGGGTCCACTGGTCAGTGTCTTGAGAGAGAGGAAACCTCTAGAGACTATTTTGTGAGCTGTCCAACATGCAGTTCTCTAAATTACTCTTTCACTAAGTAAATGAGGAGCATAAATTATGGGAAAATAATGGGACGTAGAGGAAGATGTATTTAACATGCTGACCAAATTTCGTGGTTAGAAGTGTTCTGGTTTGCCTTAGGTGAAATTGCAAATTAGGCACACAGACCCAGTTTTTCTGCAGCTTGATTTATTCCTCCAGTGCCTTGATCTCATTATTTTATGTGATTTCTTTGGGAATTAAATTAAACCAAAATTCCTGGTAGTAGGGTTCATGGTGTCACATCTGTTGGTAGAATTTCACTGTCTAATTAATCTTCACTCTTATTTGGTGAATTTTAGAAATAAACTAATTTGTCTCAGCCAGCTTTCTAGTTTTGCTGATTTGAGGGACTTGGTTGAAGTACTTATTGAAGTGATAAAATTATGTAAAATTTACAGTGGGTTGATTTGGTGAGATAGTGCTTACAGGAATTTTTCCATGGTTTTATGTGCAACCTAACATCTTCAGAAAAATCCTTAGACTGTACCAATGCATATGACAAAGAGAAGGATCCAGGCTGAAACTTGTTTGGAATTTTTGAGTGGTCTAAACTAATGAAATAAATTCTGGAAAAATTATATTGATTCATGGTAAATAATCTAGTATTTGAATAAATTATTTTCCATATATGTTTCTGTGAAGTTTGTTGCACTGTTAGGAGTTGGTCCATTTTTGCCGTTAGGGTTTTACTATTGAGTGTTTTGAAAATATTTGCAAACTTTAATTTCGCATGAAGCGACATTGAAAGGATTTTGTTTGTGCACTCTAGTGGCAGTAGGTTATAACCCTAATTACCTGAAATTAGATTTGGGGCTGTGACAATTAAACCCTATCGGACCAACAATCAAGCATAATATGAGGCAGTGCTGAAAGGACTTCAACTTTTGAAGGAGATCGGGGCCGATATCATAGAGATTGTTGGAGATTCCTTATTAGTGATCAAGCAATTGTCTGGGGAGTATGAGTGCAGAGATGATGTTTTAAGATCATATCATGAAGAATGTAGAGATTTATTGAAGGAGTTTAGGATAGTATCGTTGGATCATATTCCTAGAGAACAGAATTTAGAAGTTAATGATCTTGCACCAATTGCTTCGGGGTATCGGCTGAATAGACAGATTGAGGTTGAAAGAGCCGATAGTGATATTCAAGATGAAGCCGATGATTGGAGATAGGAAATAATTGGTTATTTACAAAATCCGTCTCAATCGGTTTCTAAGAAACTTCGGTATAAAGCTACTTAGTATGTGTTGCTTGATGGGGAGTTATATTATCGGACTTTTGAAGGGGTTCTGCTGAGATGCCTAAATTTAGAAGAAGCCAAAGTGGTTATGTGCGAAGTGCATGAGGGTGTTTGTGGAACTCATCAATCGGCTCATAAGATGAAGTGGATATTAAGAAGAGTAGGATATTTTTGGCCGACAATGTTGGAGGCTTGCTTCAAATATTATAAAGGTTGTCAAGATTGCCAGAAATTTGGAAATGTACAGCGAGCACCAGCATCGGCTATGAATCCTATCATCAAACCGTGGCTGTTCAGAGGATGGGGAATTGATATGATCGGCCATCCATCAAGTAAAGGACATAAATTCATATTGGCAGCAACAGATTATTTTACAAAATGGGTGGAAGCAATTCCTTTGAAGAAAGTTACGTCCAAAGATGCGATTGAGTTTGTAAAAGAGCATATAATTTATCGGTTTGGAATTCCTCAGACGATAACTACCGATCAGGGATCTATTTTCGTGTCCGATGAGTTTCAACAATTTGCTGCCAGTATGGGAATTAAGTTACTGAATTCATCACCTTATTATGCTCAGGCTAATGGACAGGCAGAAGCTTCGAATAAGAGTCTAATCAAATTAATTAAGTAGAAGATTGATGAACAGCCGCGACGATGGCATACTACATTAGCCGATTCATTATGGGCCTATCGGATGGTATGTCATGGGTCTACTCGGGTACCACCATACCAATTGGTATATGGACATGAAGCAGTTTTGCCTTGGGAGACTAACATCGGTTCTAGGAGAATTTCTTTACAGAATCAGCTGACAGCTAATGATTATTATAATTTGATGACAGATGAACTCGAGGATTTGGCTCAGAATCGGTTAAGGGCGCTGGAAAGGATCAAGGAAAATAAAGCTAGGGCAGCTAGGCATTATAATAAAAAGGTGATGAATAAATCGTTTACTGAGGGAGATCTTGTATGGAAGTTGATTTTGCCGATTGGGTCCAGAGATAGTAAATTCAGAAAGTGGTCGCGTAATTGGGAAGGGCCCTATCGGATTAATCGTTGTGTACCTAGCAATGCCTATATATTGGAAGATCTTGAGGGGATAGAGTTTGCTAAGGCACTTAATGGGAAATATCTCAAGAAGTATTATCCAAGCGTTTGGATCAACTCCTGAATCGGTTGAATGCGGCCGATTTCTAAAATAGTTCAAAGCAAGAGCCGATGTTGTTACGTCACCTAAAGATAGCCGATATCAATTGGTATCGCCTTTAGATAAAACAAATAAAAATATTCTCCAATGAAGGTGGAATTAGATGAATAAGTATCACAGCTAGTTAGATTATATTACAGCAAAAGATTATCGGCATGTTCTGGAGCAACATCAGAAGCATCAATGTTAAAATTTTACAAGAATTTTTGAATTGTTTCAATCGCACGGAGGCGAATCTGATCAATTTTGTTGATGGCGTGGATATTGTCTTCATCGGAGCTTGGGATGGGCTTTAGGCTTTTGCACCGATGAACGACTTGGCGTACTACTGCTGCAACTTTGGATTCTTGATCCTGTATTGCTTGTGGCAAGCCAATGAGCTGAGATTTTGTGACTTCAATATCCTTGCGGATTCTTTCAAGCTCTGCCGGCAAGTCAGCTTGTTTTTCCTCCAGCTGGTCTAATTTAGCTTGGATTTCTTGAGGGGCAGCTGCCATATCATCAAGCTTTTTCTTTTTAGATTGAGTAGATAGCCGATCGTCTTGGATGCGTTAAGCTAGAATCTTTTGTTCGGCGCGATCGGCTATGCGTTGTCTGGTCTTGATCAGCTGAAATCTGTGGGATTCTAAGTAAGCAGTAGGAGTTAGGGCATCAATAAGTTTGTCGGGTAGATGATGTTCAATCTTAGAAAATCTTCCCCTGATTGGCCCACAATCTCTACCAGCGCGTCTATTGGGGTTTCTAGTCGACGGGTAATATCCAGCAAGTGTTCGCGCACGTCGGATGGAAGGGATGGTCTGGTCATAGCACTGGTAATTGCTTCTTCATCAGTCCAGGTACTGGCCGATGTCGAAGGAGAATAGCTCGGCTAAGGACTGCAAATCGGCATCGGTGAGTAAACGGATTATGAATGAATAAGTTAACACAGATGAGTACCTGAGGGGGGATAGTGGCAGCTTGAGGGATGACATTGGCATCAGATGGATGAGTAGGTTGTTCTTCAGGATGGCCGATGTCTGGCGCCGGAGTAGGAGGAACGGCCTCAATATCGGCTTCGGGGATAGGCGCTGGAGTTGGAACAGCTAGGGAGGTCATCGGCTCGATGAGGATGTTGGGTGAAGGTTGAGTTTCAGGAGCCGATGACTCAAACTGAAAATAAGATTGGTAATGAAGACAAAAGAAATAGACAAATAATGTTAAGGATCAGCACATACCTGCGGGGATGAAGGAGCCGATATTGCTTCGATAGCAGGCGGCGCTATAGCCACGACATCGGTGCTAGTTTTTTGCCTCTTTTGGGAAGGGCGAGACGCCAGCTTCTTGCGTTTTGGTCCCGTTGGCCGTGGTGCCCAGAGAAGAGATGATGGAGGGGGAGCACCATGTCTCAAGTTTGGATTGGCCGATGGTGGTTGATATATGATCGGCCGGCCGCTGGTGCTTGTTGTTGGCGGTTCCTTGTCATCAGCCTGCAAGATAAGATTATAAGAGATATGATCGGAGACAATGATTAAGGCTTGTGGGATGTTACCTCTTGATCAGATTCGATGTAGTCGGGGTTGAGGCAAGAGCAATATTGGGCAGCCGATAGGTTGAACAGGTGTTTCCTCCATTCTGACTACCATCGGGAAAAAAGCCTTGCATTGGCGGTGCATGTCTCCACGCTGGTGGCGATGCCCAGAGGCAGAGATCCTGTTAACATCCGCAGCCAATCATACTCCAAAGCACTATTTACATTGCCCTAGGCCTAAAGTTTATCAATAAAGAATAGGCCGATTGGGAGTTGGCCGAGGCCGAGCTGGTGAGAACCGACCAATGGATGATAAAACTCATATGATGGTTGCTGTGATCGGCCTTGAGAGAAGCCAGTCGGCAGAAGGCAGGGGGTAATGGCCGATAGAAATATGATCTTGGATTCTTCATCGGCCAAAGTTTCAAGAGGGTTGAATTTGAAGGGCATCTCGAATGATGCTGCATCATCATACGCAAACCAGATTGTGGCCTCCCTGGTAAAGCCATAGTAGAAGCCTTTGAACCACTGGCTGAGTCCGATAGGAGTCATTTTGTAGCCAGGAAGGGCCGATGCAGCTTCGCCCACAGAGATACATCGGCGATAGATGGGTTCCTGTTCCTCTGGGTGATCGGCTGGGAAGTTTAAGTTCAGAAGGGAGGTCCCAGGAATGGCCTTGGAGGTGTAGACACTGAGCCATAGTTGCACGAACCACCAAGGACCGCCGATGTGGCCGACTGATTGACTGGTCGATAGTTTGCCTGCTACCTGATGTAGCAGTTGATAGGTGGCTCCAAGAAGATATTGCCCCAGGGGGATTTGTTTCTTATCGGCCAAGCATTCTGCTAAACATTACATGTTTGTAGTGGGGCCTAGAGTCGCGCCACCAAAGACAAATCATTCCAACCACAGATTTAGGAAGGCTACATGCTCCCGATCATCAACTGGCCTAGTCACCTTGTTGTGAATTGATATGTACTTGGTCCAGCCACCGATATTCTTCGTCTGTAGCTGATGAGTGGGCTTGAATCGGAGGTTGAAGGGATTGATGTAACTTGTTGTGTTAAGGCAGGTGAGCATAGTTACATCCATCAGAGTTGGGGTCATCGGCCCGTGTCCAAATAAGAAGGCGTTGAGGGCGTCTGACCAAAAGTATGAAGCCGATGCAAGCAAAGGTTCATTCTTCTCCATTTCGGCCAGGGAAAGGTTGATGCAGTGGCCGATATCTGTTTCTTCCCAGTGGGTTTTCTTTACAGTCGATACTCTGAGGTACCAGTTCTTCCACCCAGGAAGCTTGCTAGGCCAGGATCTGAAGCTATTGGTCCAATCACTGGCTAGCATAGAAGAGTTCTTCAAAGGGATGCGTTGAGTTTCGCATTGATGAAATCTGTGGGGTCTTCGCTACCCATGGGACCGTGATAGAAAAAATTTGGATAATTGGTGGCCAGAATCAAGACTTAGCTTCTAAGGTCCTACAATAAACAAGAACACGATGAAGAACAGATGAAGAATGTAGCGGATTTAATCTATCTAGATTACAAAGCAGAAAGAGCGATCAGACAAGAGGGTTACCTCTAGGACAGCGGTTGCTGAAGCCATCGTAGAAGAGGAGAGTGAACGAAGGCAGGTGGTTGAGGAAGAAGATCGCAGCAGTTTGCCTAGGTTCGCCGGAGCTCGTCAAGGTCTCGAGGGAAGCGAGAGAGTTCTGGTGATGTGAAAGCGTAAAGAAAGGAGGCTAGGAAGGTGAAGCGGTTTATAGAGGAATGATGACCGGGCGGGAATCGAGGCCGTTGGCACTGTTTCAAATAATTAAGGAAAGTGGGCTACCTTGGGCCGCCTCGGTGTGAAAGGAATCTAAAAGCCCAGATGAGAGAATTTCAAAGTATTATGGAAAACTCCGAAATTGGGGGGCATGTGTTAACGCCAAAATTTGGGATGATTCTTTATCATATTCGGTTAAGGAAAAAATCACAGTCGACTAGCGAAAATTAATCTGGAGGAAGCCTAGTTTGAGAAGGGATTGTGAAGACCACCGAAAGGCAGTTAATATCTTATCTATTAATGAGGCAATGTTAGTATTTCTTTCTTTTAGGAAACCTGATCTCGTGTCCGATTGGGTTTTATTAGTGTTTTCCTTCGGTAATTAGGAAATCGTGTGTCGTGTCCAATAAGGACTTGTATCAACTCGGGGTATAAATACGTATGCCTGGGTACCTTGTAAATTATCACACAAATCAATACAAATTCGGCGCATCGCCACCCTTTTTGACGAGTTCTTGCTTCTCAAGCTGGGCTGCATCGGTTAAGTTCGACCTCCTGCGAGAGGGTAAGTCTCGTTACCTTGACTATCGTATCGGCTAGGACTTCCTCAGTTAGGTCTGATATTCTGGTCGGTCTACGGTAGTCAGCTTACCACGATATATCTATTCTATCTACGGCTGCATCAGTTAAGTTTGATCTCATAGTCTGAGTAGGTATATCACATCACGCGTGCATAGATTTTATCAGCATATTGGGGGTAATTTATCATCAGTTTGTGCTGTATCGGTTAGGTCCGATCTACTAAACTACCTGTGATAAGCTTTTCCTACTAGGTTGATAGATTTTATGCAAGCATCTTATCGGGGTGTATATAGCTGTAGTATTGTATATTACGTCACAATTGCATTAGATCTATCGGCTCACTGAGGTTCTTTTATCATTATTATTCTGTGCTGCATCAATTAAGTTTGACCTACTAGATTGATAATGATAGTTTATCCTTGATAAGCCGATGGGTGTTCATGCAATGTTTTATCGGAGTGCCTAGCCGATAAGTTATCTTTTATTAAATACAGCCAACTGCATTACCTTTATTTTATGTATCTACACTATCATCGGTTTTCCAGCCGATGTACATGTTTTATTGGTAGTCGGCTGATTTATTTCTTTATATTATTATCGATTTCCTAGCCGATACACAAGAGATTTATTTATTTTGCTTATTTATGCCATCATCGGCTTCCAGTCGATGTATAAGTGCTATAGTTCATATCGGCTACCGGCCGATGAAACGAGTCCAAATCGGCTTCCAGCCGATTGGCTCACTGGTCTAATATTTCTCTCCTTGTTAATTACAGGGTCAAATTGACTGGCACACCTACGAACCTCGAATTTAGAACCTGCACTAGAGTTAAGCAAATCTCCCAGGCCTTCGCATGTCTAGTGCATCGAACCAGATCATCAGCTCGTTCTCAACGCTGCTAGTGATTTTCGGTGTCAACAGCTTATTACCAGTTTTTCCTCCCGAATTAAGATCCATTGTTTATAGATCTAGGGATAAAGTAGTGACTTCGGATATTAATGAATTTTATAAGAGAGTTATTCGTCGGAACAACAATCTTGCCTATCTATTAAAAATAAGTGAATTAGCGCCAGCAGATTTAGTAATGTGCCAGGAAAAATTGGTACAAGAAGCCATGGATACACTCCTTGATAGTGGGTCCCGTGGGCAACCAACGAGGGATGGTCACAATAAAGTATACAAATCACTTTCAAATGTAATTGAAGGTAAAGAGGGGAGGTTTCGTGAGACTCTGCTTGGGCAATGGGTCGATTACTCCGGGTGTTCTATCATTGTTGTGGGTCCTTCACTTTCATTACATCAATGTGGGTTACCTCTAGAGATAGCACTAAAGCTTTTTCAGGTATTTGTAATTCGCGATTTAATCACGAAATGTGCTACTTCTAATGTTAGGATTGCTAAAAGGAAAATTTGGGAAAAAGAACCCATTGTATGGGAAATATTTCAAGAAGTTATGACGGGACATCCTGTACTGTTGAATAGAGACCTACCCTGCATAGATTAGGCATACAGGCTTTCCAACCCACTTTAGTAGAGGGGCGCACTATTTGTTTACACCCATTAGTGTGTAAGGGTTTCAATGCGGACTTTGATGGGGATCAAATGGCTGTTCACCTACCTTTATCCTTGGAAGCTTAGGCGGAAGCCCGTTTACTTATGTTTTCTCATATGAATCTCCTATCTCCCGCTATTGGAGATCCTATTTGTGTACCAACCCAAGACATGCTTATCGGACTTTATGTATTAACGATTGGAAACCGCCGAGGTATTTGTGCAAATAGATATAATAGTTGCGGAAACTATCCAAACCAAAATGTAAATTACAATAATAATAATTCTAAGAATATGAAAGATAAAGAATCTCTTTTTCTAGTTCCTATGATGCACTGGGAGCTTATAGACAGAAACAAATCTGTTTAGACAGTCCCTTGTGGCTCCGATGGAAACTAGATCAACGCGTCATTGGATTAAGAGAAGTTCCGATTGAAATTCAATACGAATCTTTGGGGACTTATCGTGAGATTTATGCCCACTATCTAGTAGTGGGAAATAGAAAAAAGGAAATCTGTTCTATATATATTCGAACCACTCTTGGTCATATTTCTTTTTATAGAGAAATAGAGGAAGCCATACAAGGATTTAGTCAGGCCTATTCATACACTATCTAAACAAGGAAGTTAGATTCGGCGATGCCCCTTTTGAGGGGCATTCCGATTTCGCTAGTGTCATCATTTTTGCCGCACAAATCCAGATTGAGATTGAGGAAAGGAAGTTAACTAAGTTTTTTAATCACTGACTCAGGCCCATTGTCGAATCCTACTCCGCAATTGTCGAATTATACTCAGCTGAAAAAAGGGGTACTAATTTATGGTGGAACGGGCCAATCTGGTCTTTCATAATAAAGAGATAGACGGAACTGCTATGAAACGACTTATTAGCAGATTAATAGATCATTTCGGAATCGGATATACATCCCATATACTGGATCAAATAAAAACGCTGGGCTTCCATCAAGCCACTACTACATCGATTTCATTAGGAATCAAGGATCTTTTAACAATACCCTCTAAGGGATGGTTAGTCCAAGATGCAGAACAATAGAGTTTTCTTTTGGAAAAACACTATTATTATGGGGCTGTACACGCGGTAGAAAAATTACGCCAATCCGTTGAAATCTGGTATGCTACAAGTGAGTATTTGAAACAAGAAATGAATTCAAATTTTCGGATAATAGATCCTTCTAATCCAGTCTATCTAATGTCTTTTCCAAGAGCTAGAGGAAATGCATCTTAGGTACACCAATTAGTAGGTATGCGAGGATTAATGGCGGATCCTCAAGGACAAATGATTGATTTACCTATTCAAAGCAATTTACACGAGGGACTTTCTTTGACAGAATATATAATTTCTTGCTACGGAGCCCGCAAAGGGGTTGTAGATACTACTGTACGAACAGCAGATGCTGGATATCTTACATGTAGACTTGTTGAAGTAGTTCAACATATTATTGTGCGTAGAAGAGATTGTGGTACTATCCGAGCTATTTCTGTGAGTCCTCAAAATGGGATGATGGAAAAACTTTTTGTCCAAACATTAATTGGTCGTGTATTAGCAAACGATATATATATATCAGTTCACGATGCATTGCCACTCGAAATCAAGATATTGGAATTGGGTTAGTCAATCGATTCATAACTACCTTTTGAGCATAGCCATTTCAAGCACAACCAATATATATTAGAAGCCCCTTTACTTGCCGGAGCACATCTTGGATCTGTCAATTATGTTATGGTCGGAGTTCCACTCATGGCGATCTGGTCGAATTGGGGGATGCCATAGGTATTATTGCGGGTCAATCTATTGGGGAGCCAGGGACTCAACTAACATTAAGAACTTTTCATACTAGTGGAGTATTCACAGGGGGTACTGCCGACCTTGTACGATCCCCTTCAAATGGAAAAATCCAATTCAATGGGGATTTGGTTCACCCCACAGATACCCGTCATGGGCAGCTTGCTTTTCTATGTTATATAGACTTGCATATAACTATTCAGAGTCAAGATATTCTACATAGTGTGACTATTCCCTCAAAAAGCTTGATTCTAATGCAAAATGATCAATATGTAGAATCCGAACAAGTAATTGTGGAGATTTGTGGCCAAACGTCCGCTTTGCATTTTAAAGAAAGGGTATAAAAACATATTTATTCCAAATCAGACGGGGAAATGCACTGGAGTACTGATGTTTATCATGCGCCCAAATATCAATATGGTAATCTTCGTCGATTACCAAAAACAAGCCATTTATGGATATTGTCAGTAAGTATGTGCAGATCCAGTATAGCTTCTTTTTCGCTCCACAAGGATCAAGATCAAATGAATACTTATTCTTTTTTTGTTGACGGAAGGTATATCTTTGGCCTCTCAATGGCTGATGATCAGGTAAGACATAGACTATTGGATACTTTTGGTAAAAAAGATAGGGAAATTCTTGATTATTTAACGCCGGATCGAATCATGTCTAATGGTCATTGGAATTTTGTCTATCCTTCTATTCTTCAAAATAATTCGGATTTGTTAGCGAAAAAGCGAAGAAATAGGTTCGTCATTCCATTACAGTATCATCAAGAACAAGAGAAAGAACCAATATCCTGTTTTGGGATTTCGATTGAAATACCTTTATGGGTGTTTTACGTAGAAATACTATAGTTGCTTATTTTGACGACCCACGATACAAAAAAGATAAAAAGGGTTCAGAAATTTTTAAATTTAGATATAGTACCCTAGAGGACGAATATAGGACTCGAGAGGAAGACTCAGAGAACGAATACAGGAGCCTAGAAAACGAATATAGGACCCGAGAGGAAGAATGTAAAACCCTAGAAGACGAATATAGGACTCTAGAGGATGAGTACGAAACCCTAGAAGATGAATATGGGATCCCAGAGGATGAATATGAAACCCTAGAAGATGAATATGGGATCCTAGAGGACGAATATAGGACTCAAGAGGAGGAATCCAAGGACGAATATGGGAGCCCAGTGTAACAGCAATAGTGGGTGGACGAGTCGTCGGGTTGGTGCACACCCTCGCGAAGGCCAAGTTGAGGCCAATAGGCGCCTTGTCCTATAACCTGCTAGGCAGAACAGAGATGAGCTTGGGGCAGTACTACACTTTATTATCTTTAGCCTGGCTAGCTGTGGGTATCGTGCGGGTAAAGCTGGGTAGACGCTGCAGAGTCGTTTGGTATTCAAATACGCCGTGCTCCCAGTTCATGGAGATATGTCTATGGGTGAATCCAGAGTAATGGCATGAGTAGAATTGTGATAATGGTTTAAATTGAGAGATGACGACATGTAATATTAAACCCTTTAAAACTAAATTTGTTTATAAATTGAGATGTTTGTGAACTATTGATAAGCTTTCGAGTTAAACCAGTTCCCTTCTTTGTTATATCCTGCATCACTATATGTTTTCCTGCATGGCTTGCGGAGTACTTGTGTACTCAGTCTTGCATATTTTGGGCTCCAGCCATTCAGGAAGAAGTTGCAGGTGAAGTTGAGGAAGCCGTCGATCCGCTGGATTGGGATGAAGACGAAGGCTTCGAGTTCTAGGTTGACTCTATACTCAGGCCGTTCCTGTGGTGCAAAGTTGCATCTTTTGGTTGTACGTGTACGGCCATAGGCCCGTTGTGTGCGTGTGTTGAGTTTGGGTTGTACTAGAACCTTGTCGGTTTATATAATTAATCGAAGTTCTATTTCTGTATCATTCTATGCGTAACTGAACTTCCTGGGCGGTTACGTGTATTGTGGGACATTTGGACCCCTCCGAATGGTCCCCACAGGAGTGGTATCAAAGCTAGGCTTGACTATAGGTTGACCTAAGATGGTTAGGAAGTGTTTGAAAGTCTATTTTGAAACTTGAAAAGAATTGCAAAAATGGGTTATTCTTCTAATTGACTCTCTTCCGCCTTGATCTGTTTTCCTGTCTATTCCTTTGTTCTTTCCTTAATCTGATTTTGAAAAGTTTTAGTTGATTTTTTTTCCTTACCCTATTCAAGGTTCGGTTAGTTGGTCAGGGTGTTATAGTCACGATTTGAAGAACTCAGGAGTGAAGTTGCTTTGGAGAGGAGCCTTGAAGTTCGATAGCTTCATTAAGTTAGGGTTGACGCTAGTGTATGTAGACCTGTGTTAGTCGATGGTTCGTCCATCAGATAGAACATGGAGTCATGTATTGTATTTGCGAAAGGGCCATCCTATTGTTTCATGTAACCTTTTGGGGTTACGTGGCACTTGATGTGCTATTGTGTTTCTCAATTTTTATAAGAAAAACCCTAAACATGATTCTGTCTGTCTTTCTCTGTTATTTCGTTGCTTCTTTATTTCATGCTATTCCATTCTAAGTCTATTTAGTCTTTCCTTTTTATACCTTAACTGACGTTTTATAATGAAAAACCTATTACAAGCCTAAGTAAAGGAACAAGATGTCAGGAATAGATGGAAATGGCAGTGCGGGTGAGCAACCGCCAGAACATCCAGTTGATCTTGCAAGGGTGATGCAGATGATGGATCAGAACTACAACAGGCTTTTTGAGCAAGTTATCAATAGGATGCCTCAACCAGGTGCCGCCATAGCTAAGGGATCAACCATGGGATCCAGGTGGATAGAATTTCAGAGGACCAAGCCATCGACATTTTCTTCAGCCCCAGAACCATTAGCAGCAGATGACTGGCTGATGGATGTTGAGAGGAAGTTGAACACAGTTCAGTGCACTGATCGAGAGAAGGTTTTGTATGCTTCTCATCAGCTTCGTGGTCTAGCTGCAGTATGGTGGATTAATTTCCAAGCTATTCATCTTGACAAGGAAACTATCACATGGAAGGAATTCTCAGAGGAGTTCAGGAAGGTGCACATTCCAGAAGGTCTGATTGCAGCCAAGATGAAGGAGTTTGGAAACCACACTCAGAATGGGAAGCCAATTGCAGAATATCATGATGAGTTCCAGCGCCTTGCACGCTATTCTCCTGATGATGTAAACACAGAGAAGAAGAAGATGGTGTGGTTTGTTGAAGGCTTGGATGAACCAATCAAGTACAAGCTTGCTGGTGTGGACTACAAGGATATGTCTAAATTACTCAACAAGATCCTGTTGATTGAGCGTAGGAAAAGAGAATTGGAGAAAAGCCACAAGCGCAAGGCTCTGCAGCAGATGAAGCCTTTTTCAAGTGCCCCAAGACCAAGGATGATGATGCCAGCAGTACCACCTCGGCGTTTCCCACCACAGATGCCAAGGCCTCCAATGCCATAGAGACAGCAGTACCATGGTGGAAATTAGTATCCAGCAAGTAATTTTCTGAAGGAATGTTATCATTGCAAGCTGGTGGGACACATCCGTTCAAACTGCCCCTGGAGAAACTTTCCGACAGATGTTCCACAAGTCAGAGCAAGAGCCCAGAGTGCCATGCCACGTGCTGTGCCACAAAATCAAAACGTGGCAGGACGTGGAACTAGAGTGCCCAACCGTGGAGGAGTAGTGCCAAACTGTGGAGGAGTAATGCCAAACCGTGGAGGACAAGTTGGAGCTGTTGCAGGACGAGGACGACCTAACCCTAAAGCTATTCAGGGAAGGGTCAATCATGTTTCAGCCAAGGATGCCACTAGAGCTATAGACATTATGCTTGGTATGTTTCTTGTTAACTCAGAGCCTACTTTGGTTTTATTCGATCCGGGTGCTACACATTCTTTTATTTCTTTGGTTTTGGTTAAGAAGTGTGGTTTGAGCTTAGAAGCTTTAAATAATACCCATGTGATCCATGCCCTTGGATTAGACATGAAATCCCAATTTAAGTGCCCTAATATAGAAATTCAGATAGAAGGAGTTACCTTTTTAGCAGACCTTATGCTACTGGAAATGCAAGGATTGGATGTTATATTGGGAATGGATTGGTTGCATAAGTATAAGGGAAAGATGGATTGTGAGAATAAGATCATTAGTTTGATCAATACTGATGGGAAGAAAGTAGAGTTTAGAGCCAAGAGACCCTTGTTGCCACCATTGCCACAGTCACTAAATACCATGGTTGCAGGAATTGAGAAAGTACCAGTAGTTAATGAGTTCCCAGATGTATTTCCAACAGAGTTGCTAGGAATGCCACCTGAAAGAGAAGTAGGGTTCTCCATCAAGCTGAATCCAGGAACCAAACCCATTGCAAAGACAATGTACCGTATGGCTGCATCTGAGTTTAAGGAGTTGAAGAAGCAGATTGATGAGCTAGAAGGGAAAGGTTTCATAAGACCAAGTGTGTTAGAATGGGCTGCCCTAGTGCTATTTGCCAAGAAGAAAGATGGTACATTGAGGATGTGTGTGGATTATCGAGCACTTAATGAAGCAACTATCAAGAACAAGTATCCACTGCCAAGAATTGATGATTTGTTTGATCAACTAAAGGGAGCTAAGGTGTTTTCGAAGATTGATCTGAGATCAGGATACCATCAGTTGAGAGTTAGAGAAGAGGACATACCGAAGACTACATTTATTACGAGATATGGGTTATATGATTTTACTGTGATGCCATTTGGAGTAACCAATGCACCTGCAGTTTTCATGGGATTGATAAACAAGACCTATATGGATTACCTTGACAAGTTTGTGGTAGTCTTTATAGATGATGTCCTTATCAAGTGAAGAAGAACATGAAGAACATTTGAGGCTAGTTTTAGAAAGATTAAGGGAACAAAAGCTGTATGCCAAGTTCTCTAACTGTGAGTTCTGGATGAAGGAAGTACAATTTCTGGGCCATATCATCACTGCAGAAGGAGTGAAAGTGGACCCAGAGAAAGTTAAGGCTGTATCAGAATGGGAACAACCACAGACAGTGAAGGATATCCGAAGTTTCTTGGGAATGGCAGGATATTATCGGCATTTTATCGAAGGTTTTTTTAAGATAGCAAGACCTCTCACTAACCTCTTGAAGAAAGATGTGCCATTTGAATGGACATATAAATGTGAGAAGAGTTTCCAGGAACTTAAAACAAGGCTGACGACCGCACCAGTGTTAGCTTTGCCTGACAACAAGAAGGATTTTCAAGTATATTGTGATGCTAGTTGTCAAGGACTTGGTTGTGTTTTGATGCAAGAAGGAAGAGTGGTAACCTATGCCTCTCGTCAACTACGACCACATGAGCAGAATTATCCGACACATGATCTTGAGTTAGCAGCAATTGTGCATGCCCTGAAGATTTAGAGACACTATTTAATTAGAAACAAGTGTGAAATGTTCACAGATCATAAGAGTTTGAAGTATATATTTACTCAACCTAATTTGAACTTAAGGCAGCAAAGATGGTTAGAGTTGATAAAGGACTATGACTTGGATATTCAGTATCATCCAGGGAAAGCAAATGTGGTAGCTGATGCTTTAAGTTGAAAGGCATATTGCAGTAATGCAATGGTCCAAGAGTGCTCAGAGCCATTACTGAAGGAAATCTGCCAGTTGAGGTTAGAGTTTATTGATCAATGCAGTATTTGTATTATGGAAATGGAGCCAACTTTAGAAGATGAGATAAAGAAGGCACAACGGGAAGATCCACAAATTCAGAAGATTAAGAAAGATCTTCAGGAAAATAGGGCACCAGGTTTTACAGAAAATAGTAATGGAGTTTTGAAATTCCAAGGAAGGATATGTGTCCCTAATAAGAAAGAAATCAAGGATCTAATACTACAAAAAGCACATGATTCATTGTTTTCAATTCATCCTAGAAGCACAAAGATGTATCAAGATCTGAAGAAAACCTTTTGGTGGACTGATATGAAGCATGAGATTGCAAAACATGTGAACCTGTGTGAAGTGTGTCAGAAGGTTAAGGCTGATCATTAGCGACCTGCAGGATTAATGCAACCATTACCTTGTCCTGAATGGAAGTGGGATGAAATAGGAATGGATTTTATAACAGGGTTGCCGAAGACTAAAAATGGCTATGATGCTATTTGGGTTATAGTTGACAGATTAACTAAAGTGGCACATTTCTTACCAGTTAAGCAGACTTATGGAGGAGATAAATTGGCTGAATTGTATTTGACAAGAATTGTTATCTTGCATGAAGTCCCAAAGAGAATAGTATCTGATAGAGGATCACAGTTTGTATCAAGATTCTGGAAGACTTTTTAAGAGTTGATGGGTACAAAATTAGGGTTCAGTTCAGCAGATCACCCACAAACTGGAGGACAAACAGAGCGAGTGAATCAAATATTAGAAGATATGTTAAGGGCATGTGCTTTGGTCTATGGATCACCTTGGGATATTTGTTTACCATTTGCGCAGTTTTCATATAATAACAGCTATCAATCCAGCTTAGAGATGTCACTATTTGAAGTTCTGTATGGTAGAAGATGCAAAACTCCGCTTAATTGGATAGAAACTGGAGAAGGTCAGTTTATAGGGCCACAACTTGCACATGACGCTGAAGCTCATGTCAGAATTATCAAGGAGAAGCTTAAAGCTACGCAAACCAGACAGAAGAGTTACAGTGACAATCGAAGAAGAGACTTGAGTTTTAAAACTGGAGATTTTGTTTATTTAAAAGTGAGTTCGCTTAAAGGAGTACAAAGGTTTCAGATGAAAGGAAAGTTAGCTCCTCGGTATATCGGACCATATCAGATCTTGAAGAGAAGAGGAGAAGTGTCATATCAGCTGCAGTTGCCTGAGGAATTAATTGGAGTTCATCCTGTTTTTCATGTTTCACAACTAAAGAAGTGCTTGCGGAAATCAATAGAACAGGTACCATTGCAAAGCATCACACTCCAACCAGACTTGACTTATGAAGAAGAACCTAAGAGAATTCTCGAGATGACTGAACGGAGGTTACGGAATAGAAGTATTAAGTTCTGTCAGGTACAGTGGAAAAATCATACAGAGGATGAAGCGACTTGGGAAAGAGAATTTGAGCTAGAAAAGGAGTACCCGCACCTGTTCAACAGTTTGATGAATCTCGGGGACGAGATTCTTTTAAGGAGGGTAGGTCTGTAACAGCCCTAAAAATGACTAAATTTTAAAACCGTTTTTATTTTTGTGAATTTTCAAAAATCCATGTCGAGTTTATCATTTTGTTCAATTTTAAAAATGTCGTTCTTCGTTCGCCGATTCTTGTTTGCCATATTTATTTCTTTTTTTCTTTTCATTTTATTTTATTTCTTTTTTTAGAAGTGCAAATCAATCTATCCATCCATCCTAAAATCCTCACGGACTCATCAACGACATTCTCGGGTCATCGGCGTATTCTTTTTCTCGCTGACCCACTTCCTCAGCCCGACCCACCTTTTTTCATTCTTTCTCTTTTCTCTCTTTTTCTAGCCCAGCCCAAGCCAGCCCATTCTCCTTCCCTGCTCAACCGTGAGGCAGAGCCTTGCTCTACTTCTGCCACATAGCTGCCGATCAATATCTTCTAGCTAAGCCACGCAGCTGCTTGCTGCCCGTCCACCCGTTGTCCTCCAGCTCGCCACCAGGATAGCTGCTCCAGCTCGAGCTCATCCTCTCGAGCGTCACCACGCTGCCACCGCCTCTGTCCTCCCTCTATCTCCCTCTCTGTTCCTCTTCAACCATCGGCACCAACACGTAAAAGGAGCATCTTCATCCCCTCTCCCAATTCCAGAAGCCGCCCCACCCTCGCGCCGTCATCTGCCGTCTCCAGAGACGAACAGGGCAAGAGCCCTAGCACGGCTGCCGGAGGTATTTCACCAAAATGCGTCGCTGTTGTTACCTATCTTCAGAAATTTAAGTGGTCATCGTCATCATCACGCCAAATACTGCTTTTCCCCTCTGTTTCCCTGGTGAGACCGCCACCGGGAGCTCGCCGGTGCCGCCGCGCCGCAGCCGCTCTGTCTCGGCCGCCGCCTGCCGCCTGGCACACCGCCGCCTTGCGCCTTCCCGAGCCCAGCCTCTTCCGCCAGAAGCTTCCCCTGGCCGCCCTGATGTTCCCAAGCCACCGCGCGCCCCCCGCCGCCACTCACCAGAGTGCCGCCGCCATGGGATGTCGCTACCGCCATACCCTGCTCGCCGCCACCAGCTTCGCCGTCAGCTCGCCAGCTACGGGAACCCTGGGGAATGGGATCGCCATCCTCCCAGGAACCCGAAACCGGCCTCCCCTCTCCGCCTCGCCGCTTCCCTCGCCGCCAACGCCACTGAACCGTCGCCGGCGCCTATTAACCGAAGGAAAGCAAAGAAAAACCAACCAGCAGTCTTTTCCTTTAGAAAAATAAATCTAAAAATCATTTAATTACCTGGTTTGACTGGTTCAGTGACCATTTGACCTCAGAACAAAATTTGAGACCTTTTCCTGACTCCTTGAATTATTCCGAATCCATCTGTGCCAGTTTCATCACGATCTGAGCATCCGTTGACGAAACCCTAATTTTGGCTCTAGGGTTTCTGCTCGACGTGACTTCGGAAAAATTTCAAATTTCGTCCATAATTTGTCTTTTAATATCTTGTGCACTTTCTGAATTTTTCGTATTTATTTGGAATTATTCGCTTATTTCTTTTATTTGTGTATTGATAGATTCCGCCGCAGCAGATCCAATCGAGTAGTCCGAGTCCACAGCTGACGCATACGCCTACGCAGTCGTAGGAGGAGACGATTGGTACGACTACGCCGATCCCGAAGGCAAGTTATGCATCCTTTGAACAATAATTGAACTTGATCTAGAGCTAGGTCATATTTTGGTTAGAGTACTACCTTGAAGTACTTAAATAGGATGCATGAGTTAATTTTCTAAAGTATTTCGAAATAGATAACACCTTTTATTTGATATTGTTATAAATGTAATGCCATGCCTTGAGTTGAGCCTAATATATATCTTTGATAATTTTAGGTTAATCCTGCTTATTATGAACATGTTGAATATTGTATGAAACTGTTATTTTATATGATAGTTTTGGAAGTATATGATATATTTAAAGTTTTAAGGACATAACCCCCTTGTGCCAGTATAAGTGACATAGTTAGCGTCCATCTGCATGATGTACTACTCCAGTGAATTGAACTTCTGCAGCCTTTCAGTGTATTGGCATTTTAGGCTTTAACGTGTGTAATGGCCACTGAGTGATGTAAGATTATTTGTTTATATGAGTGTGGGTGTTGCGGTGCCCTTTGCTGTCTTTGAGGACTTCGTGTTCCTCCTAGTCGTGCAATAGTGGGTGGACGTCGGGTTGGTGCACACCCTCGCGAAGGCCAAGTTGAGGCCAACAGGCGCCTTGTCCTATAACTTGCTAGGCAGAACAGAGATGAGCTTGGGGCAGTACTACACTTTGTTATCTTTAGCTTGGCTAGCTGTGGGTATCGTGCGGGTAAAGCTAGGTAGACGCTGCAGAGTTGTTTGGTATTCGAATACGCCGTGCTCCCGGTTAATGGAGATATATCTATGGGTGAATCCAGAGTAATGGCTTGAGTAGAATTGTGATAATGGTTTAAATTGAGAGATGACGACATGTAATATTAAACTCTTTAAAACTAAATTTGTTTATAAATTGGGATGTTTGTGAATTACTGATAAGGTTTAGAGTTAAACCAGTTCCCTTCTTTGTTATATCCTGCATCACTATATATTTCCCTACATGGCTTGCGGAGTACGTGTGTACTCAGTCTTGCATATTTTGGGCTACAGCCGTTCAGGAAGAAGTTGCAGGTGAAGTCCAGGATGCCGTTGATCTGCTAGATTAGGATGAAGATGAAAGAAGGCTTCGAGTTCTAGATTGACTCTACACTCAGGTCGTTCCTATGGTGCAGGGTTGCGTCTTTTAGTTGTACGTGTACGGCCAGAGGCCCGTTACGTGCGTGTGTTGAGTTTGGGTTGCACTAGAACCTTGTCGGTTTGTATAATTAATCGAAGTTCTATTTCTGTATCATTCTATGTGTAACTGAACTTCCTAGGCGGTTACGTATATTGTGGGACGTTTGGACCCCCTCCAAATGGTCCCCACACCCAGAGAACAAATATAGGCCTCGAGAAGATAAATACGACACTTTAGAAGAAGACTCAGAGGACGAATATGGGCCTTTAGAGAAAGACTCAGAAGACGAATACGGGAACCCAGAGGAAGATTCCATCTTAAAAAAAGAGGTTTTGATTGAGCATCGAGGAACAAAAGAATTTAGTCTAAAATACCAAAAAGAAGTAGATCGGTTTTTTTTCATTCTCCAAGAACTGCATATCTTGCTGAGATCCTCATCCCTAAAGGTACTTGACAATAGTATTATTGGAGTGGATACACAACTCACAAAAAGTACAAGAAGTCGGGTGGGTGGATTGGTTCGAGTGAAGAGAAAAAAAAAGCTCATATGGAACTAAAAATCTTTTCTGGAGATATTCATTTTCCTAAAGAGGAGGATAAGATATTAGGTGGCAATTTGATACCACTAGAAAGAGAAAAAAAAGATTCAAAGGAATAAAAAAAAAGGAAAAATTGGGTCTATGTTCAATGGAAAAAAATTCTAAAGAGCAAGGAAAAGTATTTTGTTTTGGTTCGACCTGCAGTCGCGTATGAAATGAACAAAGGGAGAAATTTAGCAACACTTTTCCTGTAGGATCTCTTGTAGGAAGAGGGTAATCTCCAACTTCGACTTGTCAATTTTATTTCTCATGAAAATAGCAAGTTAACTCAAAGAATTTATCACATGAATAGTCAATTCGTTTGAACTTGCTTAGTATTGAATTGGGAACAAGAAGAAAAAGACAAGGCTCGTGCTTCCCTTGTTGGGATAAGAGCAAATGATCTGATTCGTGATTTCCTAAGAATTGGGTTAATCAAATCCACTATTTCATCTACACCAAAAAGGTATAATAGGTTAGATCGCACCAATACCAATTCCTTTTATTCCAAGGTGAAGATTCAATCACTTAGCCAACATCAAGCAGCTATTGGTACCTTGTTGAATCCAAATAAAGAATACGAATCTTTCATGATTTTGTCGGCATCCAACTATTCTCGAATTGGTTTATTCAAGAATTCAAAAAATCCCAATGGGGTAAGAGAATCGAATCCTGGAATTCATATTCGAAATTGTTTTGGGCTCTTAGGTGCTATTGTACCTAGTATATCGAATTTTTCTTCATCTTACTATTTACTAACGCATAATCAGATCCTGTTAAAAAAATATATGTTCCTTGATAATTTGAAACAAAACTTCAAAGTACTTCAAGGACTTAAATACTCTTTAATAGATGAAAATCAAAGGATTTCAAATTTCGATAGTAAAATCATGTTGGATCCATTCCAGTTGAATTGGCACTTTCTACATCATGATGGAAGAGACATCAGCAATAATTCACCTTGGACAATTTATTTGTGAAAATGTATGTCTATTTAAATTGCACATAAAAAAATCTGGTCAAATTTTCATTGTAAATATAGATTCCTTTGTTATAAGAGCAGCTAAGCCTTATTTGGCCACTACAGGAGCAACTGTTCATGGTCATTATGGAGAAATTCTTTACAAAGGGGATAGGTTAGTTACATTTATATATGAAAAAGCGAGATCTAGTGACATAACGCAAGGTCTTCCAAAAGTAGAACAAATCTTCGAAGCGCGTTCAATTGATTCACTATCGCCGAATCTCGAAAGGAGAATTGAGAATTGGAATGAGTGTATACCAAGAATTCTTGGGGTTCCTTGGGGATTCTTGATTGGAGCTGAGCTAACCATAGCCCAAAGTCATATCTCTTTGGTTAATAAGATCCAAAAGGTTTACCGATCCCAAGGGGTACAGATCCATAATAGACACATAGAGAATATTATACGCCAAGTAACAACAAAAGTGCGGGCTTCTGAAGATGGAATGTCTAATGTTTTTTCACCTAGGGAATTAATTGCACTATTGCGAGCGGAGCGAGCAGGGTGGGCTTTGGATGAATCGATCTATTATCGGGCAATCTTATTGGGAATAACAAGGGTTTCCCTGAATACCCAAAGTTTCATATTTGAAGCAAGTTTTAGCAAAAGCTGCCTTACGAGATGTCGATGTTTTACACCAGCAATATGAATATGGGGCTACTCGGTGGATGAAAACTCAGTGGATTGCAAAGGAACACAGGGAGATTTTATACTGGTTCAGGCCCTCGATGTGAGGTAATACCCTACGTTCAGTTGTGGTGGTATTCCTTTAAGGATTTGTGTTGATCTGCCCTCATGGGGCGCCCTGCCTCCCCTTATATACTGGGGGGACAGGGGTACAAGGTAGAAGTCCTAGCCGGATACGGCCAAGGGATCTCCTCTTAGAGATACAATTTACCCGACTAGGACTGTATATTCCTTATTGTACAAGGCAAAGTCTGTCGGGTGCTACTATATCTCTAATTTCAAGGCTAGGCCCATCGTCTGTCCGAGTGGCCCATATGCTTGTGATGAGGTACCCGGGGCCCATGGCCTCCACAGCAGCCCCTGAGACCTTCATAGTTGAGTCACAGCTGATGCCGAGTGCTCATCCTCCACGGTAAAGATTGCCCGAGTGCATTGCTCCCGAGTATTCTTTGTCTGAATGCTTCTTCTTCCCGAGTCCTGCTTCATGTCAGCTGGCAGCGAGGCTATGAAGGGCTCCATGTAGAAGTATGAGTAGTGTGCGCCGAATAGGCGCACCTATTAGGTGTAGCCCCCGACTTTGTGCTTAATTGTGAAAACAATTAAACATAAAGTCAAAGATCTTTAACCTTGTAGTCTTTCCCGAGTAGTATACTACTGGTATATGAGACTCTTCAGTATCATGTCAACTGGAATATGATTTATAGTCTTTGCCGAGTAGCATGCCACTCGTATGGGACTCTTCAGCTTCATGTCAGCTGGAAAGGGTGTTTATAGTCTTTCCCGAGTGGCGTCCCACTCGGAAGTTAGACTCCTCAACATCATGTCAGCTGGAAGAAATATTTATAGTCTCTCTTGAGTAGTGCACTACTTGGAAGTTAGACTCTCTGCATCAAGTTGGCTGGAAAGAGATTTGCCCATGGCAACTCTTGGCCAAGAATGTAGGCTGAGTACCACTTTATGAAATTTAATCCATTACGTGGTCAGGTGTACTTGAGAGATACCTGCATCCCCAATTTTGATGAAGACCAGCTTGTGATCCTTATAAGGGTATATCCTCAATACCTGGTGGATAAGACAGATACCCAAACACATGTGTTCAGCAATTAGGCCTTCATGAAGCATATTTGTTTACCTCATCGGTTCTTGTTGGTAGCACCAGCACTATGATTTTAACACAGCCAGCGAGCGCCCCAGATTGAGCGTGCTACTGTTGAAACTCATGTCTTGGTGGCCTAGTACCGACTTTGTGAGCCCAAGCCCACGAATCGGAAAGGGCTCTATAAAAGGCAGGGAGAGAGAGAAAAGATTCCTTCATCTTCTCCAATCCACCAATCGTTTCATCTTCCAACTTCCACACCGAAATTTTGCCTCCCGCTTCGCTAGGGTTCGCCATTGCTCGCTCTTCCCCACTGAAACTCGGGCAATTCCGCTCCTCCTCATCCATTCCAAGCCCCCGGCAGCCTTTCCCCCAAATCTCCTCACCCCCAGCCATGCCAGAGCGTTGGAGATCCTAGAGGTGACCGATGAGGTGTGGCCAACTTCGGATTGCGGTCGGTCTAAGCTGGAGCGCTTAGAGAAGTCGCTGCGGCTGCAAAGCTGCGATATCATCCATTGGCACCCGGCTGAAGGTGAATCAGTTCCAGCTTTTGCTTCGACACTTTATCTGCTCGGCTTGACTGCGATCTTCAGGGAGTTGGTCGTCCAAGAGAAGTGTGACAACAAGTGTCCTCCAGTCTTCACATATGTGCAGCACCTCTTCTGTGGTCGGGGTAGGCTTGCCTCCCGATTGCTCCGGTGCCGGTTTCTTCTTGACTGATGGCTCCATAAGTTGCTCTACAAAGATTCCAGTTGGAACTGCTTCTCGCTTGGATCCCATGTTTGCCAGCTCGTCTGCTGCGTTGTTGTATTGGCGCAGGACATGTGTGATTTCCAGCCCGTCGAACTTGTTTTCCAGCTTGCGGACCTCCTGACAATATGCCGCCATGGTATCGTCGAGATAGGTCCAGTCTTTCATGACTTGGTTTACCACGAGTTGAGAGTCCCCGCGCACAACTAGTCGACGTATGCCGAGTGATATAGCGATGCGGAGCCCGTGAACAAGTGCCTCGTACTCGGCGACGTTGTGGGAAGCCGGGAAGTGGATTTGTAGAACGTACTTCAGTTTTTCGCCAGTGGGGGACGTCAATATGACTTCGGCCCCGGCGCCTCCGATCCGTAGAGAACCGTCGAAGTACATTGTCTAGTACTCTAGCTTTGCTGTTGGTGTAGGCAGTTGGACTTCTGTCCACTCGGCCACGAAGTCGGCTAGAGCTTGAGACTTAATTGCTGTTCGTGGCTGAAAGGTGATGTCAAACGCCATTAGCTCGAGTGCCCATTTAGCGATTCGGCCGGTGGCCTCGCAATTATGAAAGACATCCCCGAGTGGAAATGCTATGACCACCGTGACTTGGTGTGCTTGGAAATAATGCACCAGCTTCCGAACTATGATGAGTAGGCCATATAGCAGCTTCTGGACCTGCGGATATCTCGTTTTGGAGTCGGCAAGGACCTCGCTGACAAAGTAGACTGGCCGTTGTATTTTTTGAATATGACCCTGTTCGGATTGCTCAACCACCAGCACCGTGCTGACTACCTGTGTTGTTGCCGCCAGATATAGCATTAGCAGTTCCTGGGGCAGAGGTGACGCCAACACGGGGGGTGATGTGAGGAATTCTTTGAAGTCTTCGAAGGCTCGTTGGGCTTCCAGAGTCCATTGGAAATTGTCGGTCTTTTTGAGTAGCTTGAAGAAGGGCATGCCCCGTTTGCCCAGTCGGGAGATAAACTGGCTGAGTGCCGCCATGCAGCCTGTCAGCTTCTGGACGTCTTTGAGGTTAGTCGGGGGTGCCATGTGCCTGATGGCGTTGACTTTCTCCGGGTTGGCCTCGATGCCGCGATGCGAGACGATGAAGCCGAGTAACTTTCCGGATGGCACACCGAAGGCGCATTTTTCCGAGTTCAGCTTCATCTTGAATCTTCAAAGGTTTTGGAAGGTTTCTTCCAAGTCAGCGATGAGGTCTTCTTTGGACTTGGTCTTGATCACCACATCATCGACGTAGGCTTCCACGTTGCGCCCGATCTGAGTGTGCAGACACCGCTGAATAGCCCTTTGATAGGTTGCGCCCGCGTTCTTCAGACCGAACGGCATTGTGATATAGCAGTACACTCCAAACGGTGTGATGAAAGATGTCTTCAAGCAGTCTTCCTCCCTCAGGCTGATTTGATGGTATCCCGAGTAGCAGTCGAGAAAGCTGAGTAGCTCGCACCCTGCTGTGGAATCAACCACCTGATCTATCCTGGGAAGACCAAATGGGTCTTTAGGGCATGCTTTGTTGAGGTCGGTGTAGTCGACGCACATGCGCCATTTACCGTTTTTCTTTCGGACCAGAACTGGGTTTGCCAGCCAGTCCGGGTGGTAGACCTCTTTGATGAACCCGGCTGCGAGGAGTTTGGTAATTTCCTCCCGAATAGCATCTTTACGGTCTTGAGCGAAGCGCCGCAGCCGTTGCTTGACTGGCTTGGCGTCTGTCTTCACATTTACGACGTGCTCGATCACCTCCCTTGGTACGCCCGGCATGTCGGACGGTTTCCACGCGAAGATATCCTTGTTGGCTTGGAGGAAGGTGACGAGCGCATCTTCCTATTTAGGGTCGAGTCCGGTCCCGACTAGAGCAGTCTTGGAGGGGTCGGAAGGGTCCAGGGGGATCTTCTTCGTGTCAGAGTCTGCTGAAATTCCTGACTTCGCTGCTTTTTTCGCCGGAACTTGATCTTGCTCGACTTCTGTTGTGACAGCTTGCCGAATGCTATCGCGCCCGACTGCCGCCTCTTGTGATTGAGCCAGTTCGCAGCTCTCCTTGTCGCAGGTGAAGGCTTGCTTGATGTCGCTGCGGAGGGAGAGGACTCCTGCTGGCCCAGGCATCTTCAGCACCATGTATGTATAGTGTGGTATCGCCATGAATTTGGCGAGTGCCGGTCGTCCGAGTATCGCGTGGTACGCGGTCTCGAAGTCGGCGACCTCGAAGCAGACGTTTTCTGTGCGGAAATTATCCCGCGTGCCAAAGGTTACCGGCAAGGTTATCTGCCCGAGTGGGGTTGATGACAGGCCGGGAATTATCCCGTGGAAGGGCACAGTGCTCGGCCGTAGTTCTGAACGAGGAATTTTCATCTCGTCCAAAGTCTTGGTGAACAGGATATTGAGCGCGCTGCCTCCGTCGATGAGGGTTTTCTTTTGCCTGATGTTTCTGATGACCGGGTCCAGGACGAGTGGATAGCGTCTCGGGTGGGAAACCCGATCTGGGTGATCTGCGCGGTTGAAAGTGATGGCCATCTCTGACCAGCGCAGGTATTGGGGGGTATCTGCCGCGGAGACCGTGTTGATGTCATGTGCTGAGAGCTTTGTTTGCGCTTGGACTCGTATGCGAGTGGCCCCCCGAAGATGTGGTTGAGCTCGGCTTGAGGATCTTGGAAATCATCAGCCGGACCTAAGTCTGGCTTGTCTTTGTCCTTGTCGGCGCCAGACGATGAAGCCTGCTCGGAGGCAAACTTCTTGAGCATGTAGCAGTCTTTGGCCGCGTGCTTGCCCTTGGGGTGAAAGGGGCTGGGCCCGCTCATGTCTTTCTGGTAGTCGTTGTTCCGCTGGGGCCGCGGCCGACTGCGCTCCATGTTGGCCACCTTGTTGTCCGACTTCCACTTGCGGCTGCCAGACTTATTTTGAGATGGCTCGTTGTCGGCTTTCGCCTTCTGGTCCTTCTGTCGGGGCTCCTTCTTTTTGTTGAGGGCCTCCGCGACCGCCTCGGCCGAGTCGGTGTATTTGTTGGCCATGTCGAAGAGCACCCGGACCGTGGATGGTGGCTTCCGAGTGAATTTTGCGATAAGCAGAGCGTCTTTTACCCCTTTGCGAAAGGCGGCGATGACGGCTTTGTCTTTGACAGTTGGAATTTGGTTGCGCTTCTCGGAAAACCTTTTGATGAATTCGCGCAAAGACTCGTTTTTCTTCTGGTGCAGTTGATAAAGATCATGCTCCGAAGCGGGTCTGTCGTAGGGCCCTTGGAAGTTAGCGATGAACCGCTCCCTGAGTTGTCCCCAGGAACCGATCGACCGCCTCGGGAGGCCTGTCAGCGATGTCCTCGCCGAGTCGGCTAGCGCGACTGGGAGGGAGTTAGCCATGACTCTGCTATCGCCCCCAGCAGCTCGAACTGCTAGGGTGTAAACGGTAAGCCAGGACTCTGGGTTTGTCTTGCCGTCGTACTTTTCGATCCCGGTGGGCTTAAAGCCAGTCGGCCAAAGGACGCCCTGTAGCTCCCGAGTGAAGGCTGGGATGCCTTCGTCTTATGAGGGCTCCGACTCCGATCTTGGCGGTGCAGCCTCTCGTGGTGGAGATGTTAACGCCAAAATTTGGTAAGGCCCTATGTCAGATTCGGTCAAAGCGGAAATTGCAGTCAACTGGCGGAAATTGATCCAGAAGAGACCGATTCTGGAGGGAGCCGTGAAGACCGTGTTTGGCAGTTATTTACTGTACCATTATTAGGCAAGTGTTTATTTTAGAAAACCTAACCTCGTGTCCGGTCAGGCCTTGTTAAGTTTTCTGTTATAATTAGGAAATATGTACCGTGTCAATAAGGACTCGTGTAACTCGGGGTATAAATACGTACGCTGGGACCTTGTATTATCACTCGATCAATACAATTTCGGCGCATCGCCACCTTCCGAGGGATCTGCTTCTCGAGCCAGGGCTGCATCGGTTTAGGTCCGAACTCATGCGAGAGGGTAACTCTCGTCACGGCTACCTATCGGCTAGGACTCCTCGGTTAGGTCGCCGATATTCTAGTCGGTTTATGGTAGTCGCTTACCACGATATATTTATTTTATCTATGGTTGCATCAGTTCAGTTTGATCTCATAGATTGATTAGGTATATCACATCATGCGTGATAGATCGTATCGGTTTACTGGGAGCGGTTTATCATCAGTTTTGTGCTGCATCGGTTAGGTCCAACCTACTAAACTGCTAGCGATAAATCGTCCTGCTAGGTCGATACTTTATGTGCCAAGCGTCTTATCGGGGTGCGATAGCCGGGTAAGTTATCATGTTTTAGCATCACGATCGATCAGATCTATCGACCTATCGAGATTTGTTATCATTATCAGTCTGTTGCTGCACGTTGGGTCCGATCTACTAGACTGAATAATAATGTTATTCTTATAAGTGATGGGTTTTTATGCGATGTGTTATCGGAGTGCTTAGCGGATAGTTAATCCCTTATTAAATATAGCCGATTATGCTACTTGCTTTGTTATACATTCTTGCCTGCATTACTGTTATGATCGGCTAAGGGCTAGCCGATTGGTTTTTCTGCGATCCGAGTGCGAGCAAGCAGGTTCCCGGGCCTGACCTCAGCCAAGTTCCGGGCACGACCCAGGTGAGGACCCGGCACGAGCATAGGTAAAGAACTCGGGCACGGATACGGGCAGCGGATGAAGATCCTGGGCGCGATGTGAGCAAGGGCCTGGGCACGGGCGCGGGCAGTATCTTCGCGAGCGATACAGTGAACTTTAAACTATGATCGGGCTGGAGTTGCTTTAGTTTATTTTACTCATGCATTCTGCTTGTTATTTTAGCAAGTTTATAGCCGGTTTTTTTGAGCATTCCTTCGATGATCGGCTACAATACTTGTTTATATTATCATATTGCTCTTGCCGTCATCGGCTTTTAGCCGATGTATAAGTGCTACAGTGCGTATCGCCATTGGCCGATGAGATGAGTCAAGCCGGCTTCAGCGATTGGCTCACGATTTGACATCTTTCTCCTTGTCAATTGCAGGGTAAATTGACTGGCACGCCTACGAACCTCAAGATTTTAAGACCTGCACTGGGAGTGAAGGAATCTCCCAGGCTTCGCATGTTCCCAGAGGCCGGACGGTCCCGACGGGATTTTTCGGCGTCACACGTTTTTGGCACGCTGGTGGGACTCGAAGTTTCAACGCGAATTTCAACAATCAGACCTGCAACATGGCCGGGAAGGAAGTCAAAACAAACAACATAATTCCGGTCAGCATGGAAGATTTAACGGAAGACCAAAAACAGCAAATTGAGCAAACTATGGCCAACTTTCAGAAGCTGTGCTTAGAGGCCTTCAGCATGACAAGGCATGGGGCCGATTAAAAATCCTAGTTTTTGAAAGGCCAGTATTGGTTGGAGAATCGAGCCGTACGCCACCTGAGAGCGCCACCGGTAAAACCTTGCAAGAGATGGTGAATGAAGCAGTTCATCACCGCATCAATCAATATCGGAATTCTGGTGAACACACTTCATAATTTATAAAGAGACGGTGGATGGATCGATTATTCAAGAGCCTCACTCGGGGTCTTGTTTTCCTCCCACCAAAATTTTGAATCAAACCAAGTTGCTTAAACGTCAGCAGAGACATACCCAGAAAACCTGTTTAGCAGAACAGGCTGGGGGGCAATACAGGAATTCCTGCCTGGGTCACTCGGTCTGCTTACTATGGAGGATATCAGCAAAATTATCAGAGGCGGGGCCAATCCAGGTCTTACCAGAGGGAATATCCATAGATAGCAGATCGCACAAACTCCACTGTTTTCAGTAACCAACAAGACAACCTAGGAAGAAGACTTATCAACTAGGGTTGCAGAAATAGTAGGGAGTAGTTTCGGGATCAAACCCAGGAACAAACATTATGTATTCGCATCCATATCCAAGGGTTTTGACAGGGTCCATTACCACACGATACAGGTCCCGGTTCTCTAAGTTCTCAGGGCAGGACAACACATCTAACAGTGGAAATGTCAGCGACTGGCACAGTGCGAGGGAGCATCACTGAGAGCTCTGAGGGTTAGATTTTTCCCCTTGTCACTAATCTGGATTCGGCTTTTACATGGTTCTCTTCATTATCGCCGCATTCTGTTCGGGGGTTGGGCCGTCTAGAAAAACAAGTTTCATAAATACTTTTGCTGATCCCAAGATGAAGACTGACAGATTTGGACATGCGGTTAAGGAACGGCCAGATGAAACAATACCGGAATAACGTTCAGCGATTTCGGACGTCAGAAACCGATGTTAAGTTTAAACTTGAGCGATGGGCATCTGGCCGATCTGGCTTTCCAGGGTCTTTTGGCGCCAATTAAGGAGAGATTTTGTCACAAGAGTTCGAGTGCCCCTGGCGCATCTGGTACAGAAAGTATCGGCTCATAAAGGCTCGGTTCCAAAGGCGAAAAAAAGGGGATAAATATTAGAGAAAGGGTTGCTCAAGTTTCAAGTTTATTCATCAAGCTCAGACGATGAGGGATCCGATTGCTGCAGGTTGGATTGGGAGTGGGCCAAGAACAAGAATCAGTATCGTGCCCATGGGTCACAAGATATCGGAAGGAGGAGCGTATGATTTTTTGATATTAAAGGCCGATAAAAATCTTTGCACTTGCTGTTAAAAGAGAAGCAGATCAACTGCAGCAAATCACGGTGAATTCCATCAGCGAAAACAAAGCAGAAAGATATTGCAAGTGGCACAATACTATATCGCCGATCATACTACACGAGTGCCAGTTTTTCGCAACAAATTCGTTGGCCGTCGACAGGCAGAATCAATTCGAAGACAAGAAGCCGATGCCAGATCGATGGCAACCCGTTCCCCGTAAACATGGTTATGCGGGATCATCGTCAAGAGATCAGGCCGATGGAAGCGAGAACGTCAAAGGTATAAAATCAAGGATTACTTCATTGATATGATAGAAATTTCAAAGATAGGACAGAGGGATGACCAGAAGAATATAATCCGCATTGGGACTGCCTCGTTCTTTCCAGTTCTGCTGGATAAACGAATGAGACTGCCATAGTTGAAAATTGCGCGAGTGCAGGATACAAGGAATCGGCAATGATCAAGCAGCAGGGGTTTTCAACAGGATCATCGCTTGAAAAAGAGCATTGGTTCATCATAAGCCGATTAGGCCGATCCATGAAGCGTTCTTGAAGAGGATTGAAAGGAGTACGTGAGAAACAATCCAAGAATCCTCATGGTGGCCTAGTGGGATATCATGAATCAGAAGAGAAAGGGCACAGTGACTACGACAGAGAGCCACAGGAAGAACAGGTCAAGATCAGGAAGAGGCCGCATCATCGTCACAAGAGAACTAAACGGGGTATGGCGGCGTGAAGAGAAAAGACGATGAACTGTCAATCGGCCTAGCACATATGGTGTTCTTTTTCCTTGGGAATATAAAGCACTTTCCATCAGATGAAGAAGGTGAATGAGGAAATTTTCGGCTCACCTGACGTTGCAACCGATCAGGCATATTTGATAAGCCTGAAGAGTCAGAGCATCGGCACCTAAAGCCGTTATATATCAAGGGCTATGTGAATGGGAGCCGATGACAAAGATGCTTGGTTGATTGGGAGCAGCAGTTTAATCTCATGCCTCATGCCACAATTCGGAAATTGGGGGAAGACTGCCGAAGAATCTGAATCAAGAACAATTGTGCTAAAAGACTTCAGTGGGAATTCCATTGACAAGCGAAAGGCGTATTGAACGTGGAGTTGACAGTGCGGATAAGAACATTACCCACCACCGTTTTCGTCATCGACGGAAAAGGGGTCGTATAGTTTGCTTCTCGGCAGGGACTGGTTCCACGCGAACTGTTGCGTGCCTTTCGACTAGCATCAATGTTTGATACAGTGGCAGGGAGATAAGTCGAAGTGGTTAGCAGATGTCACACATTGCAATACCGATCTAGACCAGTCTAGGAAGGCTGATGGTGTTGATTGCTTATCCGAAAAATATGGGAGGAGACTACCTTAAGGGTACTAGCAGGGGAGTCCAGCCGATCCAGCACGTCGGCTCTGAATTGTTACTCTGATGGGCTTCACATTGAAGACCTTCGAGGGGAATAGGGCAAGGATTTACGTCCCGCCGATGAGTTGGAGGAAATGAATAGACAAGGGATAAAGCCAAGGTGACGTACATTAGCAAGAAGGTTAAGTCTTGAACTCGAGAAGAATGATACACTATTGAAGGATATCGAGATTGTTTCGCTTGGGAGTAACCATGAGATGCCAGGATTATAGCTGATCAATTGTTGAAACATCGGGCTGCCCATTAAACAGGATATCGGCCATTCAAGCAGGCTCCAAAGGAGATTCAAGCAAAGTATATGAGCCGATAAAATGCAGAGATACA